>JAOWBN010089392.1:0-20055 GCA_028565015.1 Pinguicula moranensis
CCACTTTTAAAAATTAGAAGAAGTAGTAGAAGAAGTAGTAGAAGAAGTAGAAGAAGCTGCGCGCAAAACAGGGCCTAAGTTTTCAAAAATTATTATTGATGTTATTGTCGGTGTACAATACAATGATAGAATAAAGAAAAAGAAGAAAAATTTTCATGCGGTGAAACTGTATCTTGAACTTTTCCCTGAAGTATTCATTCCTTGCTCCCAAAATGATGATGATGAATCCGCCACATCAACGCAGCAACTTGAATCCTCTGAAATCGGAGAATTTAAATGAAAATCTTGCAGATCATTCAGTTCCAAGTAGTCACCTCTCAGGAAACAATCCACTTCCGACAAAGACGCCGGTTCGATATCAACCACCTACAGGACCAGAGTGACATCTGTAAAATATTTCGTAAATCAAATCCATCAACAATGACGGGGTGCTGCACAATTTGTACTGAGTTGAATTGAGTTGAAGGGGGCATGTCTAAATGTGGAGTCTCTTTTGGTTATTTCTTCAACAATTGCTTGAAGGGTGCAATCTAACTAACCTCAGTTTTACTCCAACAATCTGGACAAGAGGATCTAGTGTCCGAATTAACAGAGGTCACTGAATTTATCTTGTCTGATTCCATGATTGTTTTGCTGTTTTGCAGGTTTCTGTGAATAATGTGACTGTTGTTCCCACGACAGAGGAACACTCTGCACAACACTCTGGAATCCTGCACAATGCCCTCAAATGTGTAAGTTGAGTAGAATACCCTTCAGAGTAAGGCAGTGACTTCGGTATGCAGTGCTTTTAAAAAAGTGCTGAAACGTAGAGAAAACAGATATAAACATTGTATTCTATTGCCGAGTGTGTTTTCAAAACAGTTTAAAAATAAGCACAAGTTTTTACATAAGCCTGTTTCTGACATGATCCCTTTTGTGACAGCCAGTATTCTTGCATAAGCCACTCAGTTGGCTGTACATAAGGGGCTTGGCCCTGGAAGTATTCCAGTGTCCGTCTCCAACCATTTACTCTATTGTTCACATAAATTTTGCAAGTTTCTCCTTTAGCTCTCCAGAATCCATAAACAGATTCCTTCTCTTCTGCACAAACTAAGTACCAAATTCCTTCTGCAAGATCACGAAATGCCGTCATATACTGTCAAGAGCGAACTCAATGTTGATGATCTAATAAGGCAAACCTCGCAGATACGAGGGTGGGTACTTGTAAGGGCACGTATTCACTAAGACATTGCTTGGTAAAAGGGATCCTTGGATGCACTCATCAAGTAACTTGATAACTTCCTCGTCAGTCCAGTATAAATCAATCTGATCGATTGAAGGGTGCTGAGCCGGAGGAAACATGGGAAGTTCGAGCAACTGTGCTTAACAGGCAGTGTATATGAGAAGTTCAACAGGCAATATGCTTATCCAGGTTATGGAAAAAGAGTAAGAATTTCATCCCAATGTGCGTGTGTTGTGAAGAAGATTAACAGAGCAAAGCATATGAGAAGAGAACTCCTGCTTATATAAATCATAGAACATAGAACCTTATTATTGACCATCCTGTTTCATAAAAGCAGGAAAATCCCTTCTAAAACACAAGCAAGCACTAATAGTGGGAAACCAGAAGAAACTGACATGGCCATGTTGCAATTGCAGGTATTTCGAACCAGAACCGATCAGAATGAACACGAAGAAGCTAACCCACAATCTACCATGCCAAATAAATCATAAGGAAAATGCAAGTGCAAGAGAAACAAAAAGATCAAACCTTTTGGGAGTAGCAAGATTGATGCACACTTTCCAATCCACACCAGTCAGACTTAAGACTTAACTGCGAAGCGACCTTAATCATAATTTATAGGGAGGGCAGTAAATTTCTATCGTCACAAGTATGAATTTTTTGCTCGAACAAGAGACACGTGGCGCTGTATCAATGGTGCTATTACGCAATAAGGGGAAAGAAGGCCCGATGACAACTCATCAGATCGACCTTCGACCAAGATTCTTCTATTACTTGTCATGGAAAGTAGTAAGAAAATGAAGTTCATATAAATAATTTGTTTTATATATATATATATATATATATGTTAAGTTCACTTCCCTTCACTCTCTTTTTTCCCTCCCCAGTTTGTTCGGATATTGAACCGGTCGTACACGAGGTTTAGGGTTTCTCCTTCCTCTTACTACTCCCGCTTCTTCTCCTATTTGCATTGTGGCAAGGAAAACCGAGACGATGCTCGTAAAGTCTCTAGGAAGCGTAAAGGGAGAAAAGGAAAGGAGAAGAAGAAAAACCAGATTATCAACTCGCGCGCGTAAATTGCGGATCGGCATCACCGGGTGAGTGATCAAACGCTTCTGTGGCTGAATTGCTATTCAATTTTCTTTACTTAGATTAATTGCTGATTTCTTCTTCAAGGACGTGAGACTCGCATTGTTGAAGGCTCATCAATTTATTGGGCATTTTGAGAAATTGGAGGAAGGATGAATGGGAATGCTTTGGAGAATCATTGGTGCGGGAGAATGAGATTGATGTTGTGGAATTAAGGAGTGTCTTTCAAGCTCTGTTCTATGAGATTGCTCTTAAAGTTCATACAGATGATACAGCTGTTCAAAATGTAGGTTACCTTCTCTTGATCAGAACATAATTTTAGTGCATGATTCTCTCATCTCATTGATATGAGTCAGAAAGTTGCATTGGAGATTTGTGCAGTTTCATGTTTGTTTGAAAATATATGCTGTTTTATATTTTCTGCAGGCTTGAACTCATGCAATCAAATTGTTATTCCAGTATTTGACAACCTTGTTGCCAATGTGAACAATGCTGACAGAGAGGCTGAATTCTCGGACCATAAGTACGTTTTGCCCAAGAACAGTTGTTTTTACATGGTACGGATCTAAAATCAGTTTGATGGCTATCAATTGGGAATCATCAGTTTTGTGATGCCTTATTCCTGTTTTCGGAGTTTACACCTTGAGACACCTCCAGTATTTATTGAAAAGTTAATTTGTTGTGTGAACGCCTCTCCATCAAGATTTTGCTGCAATCTAACATTCCTGATGCTTTGCTTTCCTTGATATGAGGAAGTCGGATATCTCAAATATTCATAACCTGGTTGTGGGTAAGAATGTTTACACACACTATATCTTTATATCTTGTAAGGTAACCGTTGTCCGTGTCTAACTAGTATTGACTGATGGAAAGTCAGTAGCCTTTATATACCAAATTTAGGACACAATATCGAAACTGGCTGTTCGGTTGTCCTGGACATCAGCTTTCAACTTTTCCCCCTTTGTATGTGAACCTGATGATATTTAAAGTGATATTGCATTCCAGCAGACAAATTTCGTGTATGCAATTAAACAAACCTTGTTTAAGTAGTAGTAGGTAATTTACTAGAAACCGCCATGGACTTAGGAGATTGAACTCTCAAATAATCTAAGTGTTCACTTTTTATCTATGGCAGCTAAGTCTGATTGTGGCTTCAACCTAATAGTCATTGATCCTCCGTGGGAGAACAGCAGCGCGCAACAGAAAATGAAGTATGTTAGTTCTATTTAAGCTTATATAAAATCTACCGTTTGAAGGTGGAAAACCTGTTGTACTTCAGATGGAACATAATAATCATAGAATCTCAAGTGAAGAAGATTAAACCTCATTGCTCAGGCTTATTCAGACAATTGGCTCAATAAGATCTTCGAAATATTAATTCAAAACTCACATCTTTCTCTGATTCACGGCAGATACCAAACTTTGCCTAATCGGCACTTTCTATCTGTTCCTATAAATCAACTTGCCCATCATGCTGGATCTCTGATGGCATTATGGGTAACCAATAGGGAGAAACTGCTTAAGTGGGGTGCTAAACATACATCTACCGTCTACTGGCTCAAGGTATCAAAATGTTCAGTATACACTCGCATTGAACTAGCAAGCACCGAAACGTTTTCTTCGTAGATCAGATATAGTTGAAAACAGATGGCTCATTGATGGATGAACTGGATCTCTTTCATCACAGACCGTATGAATGTCTTCTTCTAGGTCTCTGTCCCGACAAGGTGAGCAACAACATTCAATTGTCCGTTTACTAATACTATATCCTTATACGGAATTCTCCATACGAGTCAGGCAGGAAGCGACCCGGAGCTGCTTCTGACACTCAACCATATACCAGATACACAGATCTTCATCAGTGTTCCAGAGATTATTCAAGGAAACCCCCAATTGGAGGTATATGTAGATGCTTATCGATTTCTCTCATGATCCCAAGTTTCTTCTCCTTGAATGCTCGGTCTATGTTCAGCTCCCGATCATTTCAAGTTCGAACAAGGAATTAGAAGTATGATTTATTACGTCTGGTCATTTTCCATTCCACGGAGTTCCTGCTAAACTAAGCCCGTACGATTCATTGAACTGTTCCATGGGGAGTTGTTTGCAGAATGGACTTCTTGGTGGTAACGAACCCCTCCATTTTCGAGACTTGCAATACTTCAATAGAAGTTGTTATTAGTGTTGTCCCACACCGCTTTTTTTTTTATTTTATCTGAGTTGTCCCACACCGCTTGGGAAAAGGAGAGAAGAGTATAAATTGATTTTTAAACTACAAATTACATACCTTAGCACTAAGGTTTGTCATGGTATCAGAGCGAGGTTGGGACTGTCCTGCCCCGAAAAATCAAGAGCATCTGATACCCGTATAAAATATGGTATTGTGCGCATGAAAAAGTGTTGGTTGTGAGGTAGTGTTCACTCTCATGGTATTAGAGCGAGGTTGGGACTGTACTGCCCCGAAAAATCAAGCGCATCTAAGATTCGTAACTGTACTAGTCTGGCCATATAAAATATGGTGCTGTGAGCATGAAAAAATGTTGGTTGCGAGGTACGAGGCCTATAATACAATCTCAATAGGGCATGCCTAGTTGGACTTGAATGCCCCCTTGAGACTTGAAGGGGGATGTTAGTCCCACACCGATTGCAGAAATAGAAATGGAAAGGTTTAAATTCAGGATTTGAGGTATTTTCAACTTCCACTCTGGCTATCGTCTAATTATTTTATGGATATTGTTTATGACTGATCTCTTTATTCAACATTGGATGGCTCAGAGCTGTTGTTTTCGTAAGGTACCAGCAAGATCACGTTTTCTAATTGAATTTCCCCATCACAGAGTATGGTGAACTTTTTTCCTATAGACAGAATTCAGGGATGGGTTACCCTACTCTAAAATCAGTCAAAGTAAGTGTCTCGAGGATTATTTTCATTGAAGTCATCGTTATCAGTTAAGTGCGCATGAAAACTGAAATAAAATGTAGTAACTGTGTGTTGCCTGTTGGATATAATCTTGAGAACAAATTTAGGCAATTCTCTAAAAGGTAGAAAAAAAAATATAGAAGAAATGACATTGTGAATAATTGTTAAGAAATGCACATCCAGAAATGTGGATTGCATTGCATGGTATGGTACGCAAATATACAACAAATACAACAAAATATTAATGAAGTAAGCCCCCTTTCCATTTTCCCTCGGGGCGTGGCGTAGGTGGAGGGGGGCTGCCGCCGCCCACACCTATTTTTCTATCTTCTTAAAAAAATTTCATGTAGAAATGTACCATAAACAAAACTATTAGGTTCGTGCTGAATTTGTATCTCTCCCCATCCACCTAGTTCTGCCGGTAAGCAATATAATCCGCCAATGCCAGCAGTGGCGCCGCCTTTTCCAGCTCAAACTCCGCGAGCTGCTCCTTCGCTTCCTCCTTCAACCTCTCCGCAAACTCCTTCGCCTTCTCCAATCCCAACAATTTCGGATACGTCGTTTTATTCACCGCCAAATCTTTTCCGGCCGTCTTCCCCAACTCCTCCGACGACTTTGTCACATCCAAAATATCATCCACCACTTGAAAAAGCAGACCAATTTTTCTAGCAAAGGTTCTCAATTTCCCAATCTGGGCTTGGTTTCCGCCGCCAAATAGAGCTCCGAGGACGACGGAAGCTTCTAGTAACACGCCGGTTTTGTGCATGTGAATAAATTCTAATGTATCCAATCCCACGTCGGAGTTGTTGCCGGTGTAATATATGTCGACGATCTGTCCGCCGACGAGACCCTCCGAGCCTACGGCCTTGGCGAGCTCGGCCACCGCAGCGATGATACGCTCCGCCGGCACGCCTTTCGTGGATTTGGCAAGGAACTCGAAGGAGAAGGCTAATAAAGCATCACCTGTTGGTTGTGAAAGTGTTTGAAAAATATTATAGATGGAAATAGATATTGTTTTTTTTGTAATTAAATTTTCTTTAATGTCTAATAAGTGGAAATGTTATAATTAATGGACTCGTCAGATTATTAGAAGTAATTCAAATTTCATGTTATGTTTAGATCGCACAGGAGGCATATGTGAGACGGAGACGGACCTTTATTTTTTCATTTTTTCATATAAGTTTACACTTCTAATGAGGGACGGATTTAGGGGCGGGAATGCCTAAATATTATTTATTTATTTATTATTAATATATTTTTAATATTTTTGCATCCCCAATACTCCAAAATTAAAATTCATTTCCAAAAAAACATTTCTTATCCGTCGCTCCTTCTAATCTAACCTAATCCATTACCATTGATACAGAAACATAATCTGTTACATGTTATAAATATTTTGAGAAAATTGTTGTCGAATTTTTTTTTTATATAAAAACAAATTTTAGAGATTTTGTCCCCTTAAAAACTTCACCTATGAATCCTCCAAAACTTACGAGGTGTAACAACCTTGGCATTGAGTATTGACCTTAATTTCAGGAAGTGTTTGCAA
Source organism: Pinguicula moranensis (assembly GCA_028565015.1). NCBI lineage: Eukaryota > Viridiplantae > Streptophyta > Magnoliopsida > Lamiales > Lentibulariaceae > Pinguicula > Pinguicula moranensis. Next base: position 6,778 of record JAOWBN010089392.1, read on the forward strand.
GAACATACAAAATTAGAAATTTGCCCTGAAATAAGCATCGATTATTAATTTTTATTATATATTTTTTTATTTTCAATTGTTTTGACCAACACTCCCATGAACTATCTTCACTTAAACTATTATTATCGTACCTGCCAGCACGGCCACATCCTCGCCGTACATCTTATGATTTGTCGGCTTCCCCCGCCGTAGATCATCGTTGTCCATGCACGGCAAGTCATCATGTATGAGTGACATGGTATGGATCATCTCCACTGCGCAGGCGGCCGGCACCGCCGTATCATGTTCGCCTCCCACCGCCTCGCATGCCGCAATACACAGCATCGGTCGGATCCTCTTCCCGCCGGCCAACAGAGAGTATCGCATGGCCTCGTGGATCATCGGCGGTTCCTTGACCGAAACGGCCTCGTCTAGTGCTTTGTTCACGTAGTTGGCTTTCTCCACAACGTAAGCATTGAAATCGAATTTGGGTTGAGGATCGGCTTTTGGGACGGAGATTCTTTTTCCGTCCGTAATGACAGCGGAGATTCTTAACCGCATCGCCGATTTTCTTGATCGGAATAAATCCGGTTGGATTTTCTGGTGGCTGATAAAGTTTCTGGCGAGAGGGTTTGACGTGTAGAGAATGGAGGAAGTTTGAATTAGGGTTTCCGAGAGATTCATGGAGGCCATTTTTGTGATTCTTGATTTGTGCGGAGCAACTGTGTAAGTTTAGTGGTTGTTTTGTGTTGATGAGTTGATAAAAATAGATCAAATTTATACATATATATAGGAAGAAAGAAATATTGAAGGTTGACGAGGAAAGATGTAAGAAAGAGGGTTTTATTGAGTTGAGTACATCAAACTTGACCACCTTTCTATTTTAATGCATGATGAGTTGTGTGGGTTTTGTCAGGATTTGAGTTCTTTAAGATAAATGGACTAAAGTCCATAAGGCACCCATTTAAGCTTTGATGTTTTAAATTTCAATTCTTGTTTCTCATTTTTAAGTTGTCTAGAAAAGCTACAGTCTAGCAGGTTCATCAAAAGAAGTTATATAATATAAAACTATTTACAAACGTTCTGTGCTTGATAATCTCTATTTTAAAAATATTTTTTCTATATTTAAATAATCCTTGAAAAGCCCACAAGCTATCTAACCAGTGCTTCCATGTAAGAACATCTATCTAGCACATGCTCTTGAACTTGAATGATTATACATATTGGGAAAACAGAAGTTATTTAGACAGATTTTTTATTTTTCTTAGGAAAGGAAAAATAAATAAATCTCTCAGTCAAATTTAACTCACTTCCGCTTTGTTTTGCGTGTCATGTGTTTCCATTCCATACTGACACAAATACACTTTCATTTTGTATCTCCTTCGTTAGCCGCCGACTTGTTAGAATTGAAATTTGAAAAGTCGTAAGCAGACAAGATTTTTGGCTTTTTGCAAAACAGAACGACGAAGGAATATGTGACATGACATCATCTCTCCACGTGCCTTGGACTATGCTTCTTCAAAGTCTTACTGTCTAGTATTGACTGAGTTCATGGGCCTATGGACCAACACAGACTTCTGGGCTTGGAATATTGATTTGGGAGATCAAAATACAAATTTAGAAGGGTAAAACAATTTTGTCTTCCAATTTTACAAAACAAAAATTGTAATTTTTTGGCACCGCAACCCCAGCGAAAACGCTATAGCGCACAAATTTTCTCGCGCACGAACGAGGGCGAAATGACCGTTTTGGCCTCGTGTTGAGTTTTCCTCCAGGGCGGAGTCAGGGAGCAGGGGGACCACCGCCAACCCACCATCTAAAAATATATTGGGCAAATTTTAAAAAAATTAGTATACACCCATCCCTCCTTGCACCTTTGATCCAAAATTTTGGTTCCGACACAACGTCTTCTCCACCAACAACAGTATTTAGTTGCATTATGACTTATTTTGGTAGCAGGCCTGCGATGGGATAATGCATGTTATCCTTAGTTATCAATCGTTTGGTATCAAAATGTTTTTTTTTCACGCGCGGGATAACCCTAAAATTTTGGCTAACTGGGTGATAAAACGCCAGTTTTTATCCGACGTAAAATGCAGGGTTTGGTTTTATCCCTCGCTTATCCGATATTAGTTAACCCCCGGTTATCCGCGATCCGGGATAATTGTGGGATAAACGCTATCAGGCTACCAAACGATGCCAGTTTATGGACAAGTTTTGTCCAGACAAATTGGATGGGTTTGTATGGCAGCAGTAAGGTTGCGTTTGGTAACAGGATTATAGTTGTCCTGATTTGCAGATAATTCTGGAGTTTGTGTAGTTAATTTTTAATCACCCGTTTGATAAAGGTATTACGAGATATCGCAAGGACAGTGTTTTGCGAGCGAAACTGTTTGGTAGCCACGGAAAATCCATGGATTATCCTACATTAATTTACTATTTAGTTTGTTATTACGATTATATCGTCAAAATACACGATTTATTGTAATTTATTTGATAGTCAAGGGTATTTTCATAATTTCGTATGTCGGATAAGGGAGGAGTTATGCAATTCGCCCATATTTGGCGGACAAAATTTGGGCGGAAAACATTGAATTGTCCCGAGCCTGGTCGAGCCGAGATACAATTCGTCGGACCCTGGGATAACTAGTGTGTGTACACCAAACGCTGGGTAAAGTTGGATAACCTTCGATTATATGACATAACGTTCGCGGTCAAAATTGTTGGGTGTTTTTGCCCCCGGAGAGGTGGCCATATTAGGGCGGCCTAAACGTTGCTGTCATTTTTTTTTGTTTATTCAATTTTTGTATTATTTAATTATTTTAATATACCTTTTGTATTATTTCATTTTTGTACTATTCATCCTTTTCTCCTTGTTATTGTTGAAGTTAAATAATGAGACCAAAAGTATCAAGTTTGTAATTAGGGATGTCCAACGGTCTTAGCGATAGCGGTAAGGCCTTCACCGCTTCCGCTTCCGCTAAATTAACGGATTTGAAAATTTCATCCACTTTCGCTAACTGCTATTCTACTTTCGCTAACCGCTATTTCGCTTTCGCTACTTCCGCTAAGATAGCGGTAGCGATAGCGAAATCCGCTACTTCCGCTAATAAATAAATGCTTAACAACCTATGAATGATTTATTTTTTTGACAGTTTATCAAATTTCCACAATCTTTTATAATTTTTTCAACAAATTAAACTCTACATCCAATGAATCAAAGATATAAATTTCATGCAAAAACAAGTAGTAGAAACACGAGTTATAAAAGAGTTAAAGCAGCGGCTAATACAAAAGAATATTTATAAGAGACTGCTAATAAGAAAATAACAGATTTCTTGAAACAACCACCTGTAACAGGCAATAGTAAATTAATCAACATTTTCCAACAGTTCAATTGTCAATTCCACTTGTTGATATCAACGCAAAACTATTAGTCCAACAACATAATTTTTTCAAGTTTCAACAACAAAACAAACAAGCAATCTATTTTCCATTCCAGGTCCAGGATGAATATCAAATTGTAAGTCGTGACATGAGTTCCTGTGGAACTTGATTCAACTCTGCAAAGCCAAAGATACAAGCTATATTTTTATTTTTATTTTATTTTTTTAAAGTTAAATAATAACGGTATTAACAAAATTAGCAGAACACTGCTATCGAAACCGCTATCGCTTCCACTAGTATAAGGGAATGTATTTTGTTCGGAGCTTCCGCTTCTGTTATACCGCCAGAAGCGGTATAGTGGAAGCAATAGCGGTTTTCCGGTAATTCCGCTTCGGCTGGACACCCTTATTTGTAATATTATATTAATTATCTCTCAATTAATTATTATCATATATTAGAATTTTAGCACAATTATTTTAATTGTCATTAAAATTATAATAAAATTAATAAAGAATCAATATATTATAATATATATGTATATGATAGAATTAAACAAATAATAAAGAAAAATAGAAAAGTGGGGCCAAATGTACAATGAAAGTGAACATTTTTTTTTATATCGAGGTATCCGAGTAGTCAACCCGACTAGTACTCGGGGTGTAAGTCACAGTGCCCCCAATGGTCACACTGATTAAATTGCAGGCCTTTCGATCCGAGGACGTGGCCCGTGCATTTTGTTTACCAGTACGAGTCTTGAACCCGAGACTTCTAGACATGCCCTAAGGTTCTCAGTACTCTACGACAACCCACAAGGTTGATGTTAGTTTGACATATATTTTAGGCGGAGAGTGAATTATAGTTTGAGAAAATTGAGATAGATAATGTGACAATGATATTTTATTGGATGTGACACATATTGTTGGAGGTAGCCTTAACCAACCAAACCGTTGAATCTGCAACTAAGGGCGAATGCATACAAATTTAGGAGGGTAGAAGTATAATAATTTATTAGGAGGGGGCAAAAATGTAATATCATATTTTTAAAAAAAATCACTAAAAGTTTGAGAAAATCTAAAATTTTCCTTAGGCTATTAATTTCGGCATGATGAGCAATACTTGTGTGCACGTCGTGAGTCAGCTACCTTGTTCAGATCTTCTTCAATCTTCCCCATCAAAGACGTGCGTGTTTGCAGTTGGCCACTAAGTTTCGTATTCGTGCATCAATTTGTACACATATATATTATATGACCACAACCTACAAATAAGATCGGAAGCTCAAGGGAAGAACAAACAAGACATATCAAACATGGCGAGTAAGAGTTCAACATTGTTGATCTTACTATCATCCATCATGGTGATGTCTATAGTAGCCGTGCGCGGGGGCAATGAGTACGAGTACGATGATTCTCTGAGTTTCTCGTACTACCACGGGACATGCCAAAACGTGGAACAAATCATACACGACACGATGCAAAAATGGATCGAAAAGGATCCAACGCTGGCTCCGGCCATCATCAGGTTGCACTTCCATGACTGCTCCGTTAGGGTAAGTAGAATAGAAGGAATTAAACAGCTTAAAACTCTTAGGAATGTAAGATACATTTAGGGGCCGAGCTAGGGGATACCAAATGTATGCCTTACTCTTTCGAATATATGTCTAGTCTGAAATTCAAAATTCTGACTCTCTCTCCCTACATTAAATTGCTATTTGAAATAGCTTGTTTATTCAATAAATGTTGAAATAAATTGAAATTAACATATTAGGATTATGGAAGATGTTTTCAAGAATGCCTAAAAAAAATAGAATTTATTTGAAAAAAAAAGTATTTGGAAACCTAGTTACAATAGTTTCATAAACAAATTCATAAGTCATTTAATAAAGTAGAAGCTATTTTAGAGTCTGTTGTACATATAGTTATAGAAATAATATTTGCAATTAAATTTTTTAAAACTGTTAAATTTTTTAAGATAATTTTTATTTACTTACAAAAAAATTAAATTTTTAAGTGATAAAAAATAACCCTATTTACCAAGATGCCGTATATTTTTTCAGGGTTGCGACGCTTCCATTCTGCTGACCAGCGAAGGTAGCGAGCGGTGGTCGAATTCCAGCAGATCCCTCCGTGGCTTCGAAGTGATCAACGACATCAAATCCGAGTTGGAGAAATCCTGCCCCAAAACCGTCTCCTGCGCCGACATCCTCACGGCCGCCGCCCGCGACGCCACCGTCGCCTCCGGCGGCCCCTTCTGGATGGTTCCATACGGCAGAAAGGACGGCAGAGTCTCCCGCTCCGCGGAAGCAGAATCCGTACCCATGGGCCGCGAGAGCATCACCCAATTGATCGAATTCTACCAATCCATGGGGCTCAACATCCTGGACCTCGCTGTCCTCTCCGGCGCCCACACCATCGGGCGGAGCACGTGCGGGGCCCTCCAGTACAGGCTGTTCGATTACGAGGGAACGGGCAGACCCGACCCATCGATCGACCCGACTTATCTCAACTTCTTGAGGAGAAAATGCAGATGGGCGTCCGAGTACGTGGATCTCGATGCGGTCTCGCCGAAGGGATTCGATGTTCAGTATTACAAGAACTTGGAGGGGAGAATGGGGTTGCTGTCGACGGATCAGATGCTGTATTCTGATCCTAGGACTGCTGGGTTTGTGTCTGCTTTTTCGACGCAGGAGGAGATATTCAAACACCAGTTTGCAGCGTCGATGGTGAAGCTTGGAAATGTTCAGGACTATTTTGGGGATGAAGAGGGGGAGATTCGAGAGGATTGCAGATGGGTGAATGGTGTGAAGTGAAGTAACTGTACTGTACCTGATTTGTCGGAGATCATCAGCCGCCGTTGGTGGTTTTTCCACTGGTCTTGTCAATTTACCGCTGTAGTAATAATTCTAATACGTGATCTGCATACAGAGAGAAGAAGCATGTTCCAAAAGCAAAATCAACGATGAAGACGTTAGTTCAAACATGTTTTGTTTTATCAGAATGGGTTCATATTCTCAGGGTTGAATACTTGAAAGTCGATGAGGTTTTTTTTTTAGGTAAGTAGGGATGTGTTAACAATAATACCATTGAAGATATATATATATATATATTATATAGACCCCACATGATCACATATCCTATACCAAATTACAATTATCAACAAAGAATAGTTAGGAATTTGGTTTTGACTTGATATAAATGAAGAATGATTGTACTATAAAATCTGCATACACCATACCATACAATTACTGAAGAACGATTTATTCTCTTTACTCAAATTTCTTCTACTTTTAGTTTCTGTTATTCTTCCATGGTATCTATTAATTTGGCTAACGCCATTAATTATTGATTCTCAATTCTGGTTATCATCTTCCGCTCGTGATTTTCCTTGGTTTATCAAGAAACGTTTTCCTCTGCAACATCTTCAAAATTTCCATAGCAGCAAGTTCATCCTTTGTTTCACCAAGCTTGCCACCAATTGTTATCACCAAATGCGATGGTTCGAATTACCTGATATGGGCATCTCAAATTGTTCCAATTCTTCGAAGTAACGATCTCATGACCATTGTTGATGGTACTGGCAAGCCGTCGTTTGAATTTCTAGTTGTTGAAACGTCTGATGCTGTGAAGGAACCAAATCCGGATTATCTGGTTTGGTTAAAAAGGACCAATATTGCTTGAGTTGGATCAACTCCACTTTAACTGATCGAGTCCTTTGATTGGTATTTCACTTTACTCATGCATTAGAGGTATGGTTGTTCCTTGCCACAAAGTACTCGGGTAAAAATACTTAGAACGAGTATTAAGGAATTCTCTTTTTTCTTATTTACTTGGAACGAATTTACACAGATTTATACAAAAAATAGAAGACAAAATGATTATTCTTGGTGAGAAGATCACGGAGGATTTCAGCTCCTTTCGGCTGTGCAGATATATTTGACTTTCCTTGGAGTGTATTTGTCTGACTTTTCCAACAGTCTAGAGCTACTGAACTGCCTGCGGGAAAACTATCTAGAATCTGCTAAGCCTGATCAATGGAGTTGGCTGAGAGCAAGATCCGGAAGTTACACAGTCTCTTCCACTTATTCTCAATTTGCGGCGAGGCAGGGGACTGCACCAGCTTCAAGAATGGCCAAAGTTTGGGGTTCAATTGCACCTCAAAGAATCCAGCTCTTTGCGTGGAAGCTTCTCCAGCGGCGCATTCAAACAATAAATAATCTCACTCACAGAGTAATGAATTTTGCACCAAGTATGAAGCAGTGTGTTATGTGCGGCACCCATGATGAAACAGTAGATCATTTATTCATCAGCTACAAGAATGCACAAGAACTCTGTAAGGAGATCCACTTGGTTTGATGTTGATTACACTACTCAACAAGACATCCAACAACATTTCTGGGATCATATGAATCTGATGCGGGGCCGCGCATGGGAGGATATTTGGAAGGCTATATGGCAAGCGGTCACCTGGAGCCTGTGGCAGGAAATGAACGAAATTCAGTTTGATTCGCAGTCAGGGAATGCTCCCCTGTCTGATTGGATCAAGTTACATTCCTGGTACTAGGTGTCTTCTAATGGTCAAGCCCACTGAGCAGTTTCTTTAGGAGACTAGATGTGTGCCCCTTTGTTGTGTTGTTCAATTAATCTCCACAATGTGATACAGTCTAAAGCTGCATGTAGTTTTAGACACCTGATATCAGGGTGTCACGGAAAACCTGCTCACCTGTAATCTCGGCCGATTGGCTTTTATTTTAATACAATACACCTAATTACCCGGAAAAAAACTCAAGATGTAGGCAGCGAGTCAAATGATCAAAGAAAAATGGATCATTAGCAGTGACAATAATAGCTCCAACACGAAGGATTAGATAAATGATAGCATATCCTTAGAAAAAAATGAAGACCGGCGTATTAGCACGACTGCAAATAAATCCAATAGATAAAAGAAAATTTGTTGAAGCGTGAAAACCAAGCACGAGAATCATGTTTGAGGTCATTAAAGGCCTTCTTCAGATGACAAGCGTGTTCCATAAATCAAAAACCAATATAGCCATTTGTTACTCCTTATAAACATACTCCGAAAGATAGCCGTTGTGAGTCATTCTTAATATCCCATTGACGAGGATATATGAGAGACAACAATAGATTGCTTTAACAACCGGACTAAATGTATAAAAAATAATCAAGACTAAATAACTAAGTATAGCTTCAAAAAACAAGGCAAGCTTCAAATGATCAACGGAACTATCAAACAAATATTTTGGTTTGAAAAATCCATCCCAACAACCTTTGAGAACAAACTCCCAAGTATGATTATTAAAAAGAACAACAATCTTCTCATCCATAGTAGTGATGCAAACAAGATGCTTAGTAGCAGACTCAAAAACAACACGGCTAAGTAGCACCAATAAGAACTGAGAAAAGAAGTCCAAAGGGTTACCATAGTCGTGAGGCAAACTAACCACGACGGGTTGACCTTGTGGTTGATAACTTGAACTTAAATGTTGAAATGCTCAAGAGGTATTGGCTTCAATTTTAACTTAGTGCAGACAATTCATTTCATTGAATAAATCGGTGTTCATGCAGAAGCGGAGGGAGGGGGGACCAGGGTCCCTCCAAGATTAAAAAAATATATTCATATGTAAATTTTTTATTTTTTTAATTTGGTCCCCCTAAATAATATGATAATATGTCTTTAAACAATTAGAAAAGTCTTGCTTAACTCAATGGTAAAGTGTCTGGTTTTCAAATCCTAACACTAGGGATCGAACCTCACCTGCAACTTTTGAGTTATTGTTTTAGATACAAAATCAAAAAGTGGATACACTCGAGGTTTGAACCCTTATTGGCACAACCAAAGGTAAGTAGAGCAACCACTACACCATGGAAGACAAAAGACATGTTTAATTAATGTATATAATTAGTATTATTAATATAGAGGTAAGAAGTAAATTCTAATATATATTGTTTCATATTTTTTTTTGACAATTTTTAATTTATTTTGTATTTCTTTTTGAGATTGTAGTTAAAAAAAAGAATCGTAAATTGAAAAACCTTAACCTATAAAAAAAATTAAAATTTTTTTTTACCTTGAACATTCATCGGTTAAATTCGACCCATTATGCTCAAATCCAAAGAACAATTCAGATATATGCGGCTTAAACCGATTCGAGCAGATCCGACTCGACCCAACCCACTTTGTTCAAACCCAAAAAATGTATCCCCTCCTTTCAATTCCTGGCTCCGCCCCTGCGTTCATGATTGAAGGGATGCTTATATCCTTGTAGGTCAAGAGATCAAATAGGTGTTTATTGACTCAGGAGGATACCCAATAAAGTCATTGAGGAGTAGAGGAAGCAATTGTCTAGTCCAAAGAAGATAATTTGGGGAGTTTAATTTGATGAAAACATATGAAGGATTGAAACTAGAGAAGACTTGGATTTATCTTGAGCCATGAAGGAAGAAAAGAGGGAGAGTAATGTTGAAAAATTAGAGAAGGGAGAAGAAGAAGAAAAATAGAAGAGAGGAGATAAAATTGACTCTAGTATAAGAAAGGATTTGAGAGAATTAGATTTCTATAAATTTTATAACAAGTTGTGGATGCTTGTGTTGTATTATATAGACACAATTACATTAGATATTCACAATATATCATTCCATTTTTTTTTCTTTCTTTTTTTGATAAATAATATCATTCTTAATTTATAAAGAAAAGTAATAATCTATACAATATTTTATTTATTTGAATAATACATCTAAGTATTCATTAACAAGATCCAAAACCGGAAGCCCTTATTCTTTGTTACAAGATCCAAACCAAGCCCAAATCAATGGATATAAAGCCCATGATAGAAAATGATAAGGCCCAATACAATCCAATTTCATCAACAGAAATCCAATTGATCGATTATCATCTTATCCCCATACTGCACTCTAGAGTTCATTATTCAAACGATATTCCATGGTTGCAGCTTCCACTGCCTCCTTCGCCGTGGCATTCTCCGCCCTCCCTGTCGATTCTCGCCGCTAGAATAGCCAATTTGTCTCCTCCCGTACGCTTCCCTCCCCATTTTCGAAGCTCACACCCACGCTCCTCTCGACGCCAACCCAAAAACTTCCACCTCCGAGAGTAAACTCCAATTTCGCCCCGGTCGATCCAGAAGAAATCAACACTTTCAACCCTCCAGAGACACCGGAAAGCTACGTTGAGCCGCCGCGTTCGACGTGCAGATCTAATTAGAACGGATCTAATAAAGAATAAATACGACAATGGATTCGTACCTTAATGCAGAAGCGTACAGAACCGTACTGTTCCGGTTGATTATATCACGAACACGAACATGAGTCTACCAGAGTCTCCTTGTAATCCATGAACTCAGATCTCCGCCTTCACAGATGATAATGCAGTAATTCGAGAGAAACTGTATATATATTTCTGGGTATCAGCACATGAGAATAATAATGGTGTGTCTAAATAGGCATACTGAATGCCTTATTTATAGGGAGGAATTGGAGTCCAATCCTAATTATGGTTGCATAATTCTACCATAATAAGGACTCTCAATAATAGGTAATTAACAAATAATTACTTCTAATTAGGGTAATAGAATACTACTCTAATTAGAATTCTTAATATTGGGTAATAAACAAATCAATTACCATAATTAATTCAATTAGACATATAACATATATATTTTGTCTAACACTGAGAAAAGGAGGATTTGTACCCTGAGAAGGAAAGCTATGCAGTCATCGAATTGCTTTTCAATTCGTCCGGCTTCCTTCTCGCATCTTGCTCTCGTAGCAGGAAATGCTCCACCGCTGCTTAGTGTCTGTTGTATGGAGTAGAAGTCAAGAGCAAGTGCGAGTATAGTGTTTATGCGACTGGCGATCAATCCGCACTGTAAGTAAAAATTAGAGCCATTAGATGCTCGGATATTTTAACCTTTGGCAGGTTCAAGGCAATGGAAACTTAATGAGCAACGACCAGTTTGTCCGGAACTACAAAATAATGTTTCTGAATTGACTGCAGATAGGCCTCATGTACTTCAATGGCTTCATCAAGAGTTCCTGCTACTGCCACGCCTTCGCAAAGTTCACGCCATGCATTGTGATAAACCTGTCAACAATGTAACAAGTTACGGTTTTCCAGAGACAAATGCATATAAAGAGCAAGCAATTACTTAAATTGTTTAATTATGAGAAGTAAACCGAAGTGAGAAGATCAAACGGTAAAGGATAGGATACTCGGGAGTAGCAATGATCAACTAAGAATGCATGACCTAACAGCCTTACTTGGTTATAGTAGAAACTTAATATTATTTCTTGAATGATCTTACAAAGCATTACAAAGCACTTTATAGCTTACAAAGCCTAACAACTCCAAAACACCATTAATGTAAAGCATGCTTATTGTCTGTGATTTTTTCTCCACGCATGAAAAGCATGACCTAACAGCATGTTGGCTGCTGCAGCTGCTTCTTTTTAACATTATTGTTCAACACTACCCCTCAAGATGGGCGAAATATATCGATCAAACCCATCCTGTTACAAAGCTTATCTAAATCAGGTGCACTAAGACCCTTTGTGAGACAGTCAGCAGTCTGGTCCTTAGTAGTCACGTGTCCTAACTCCAGAAGCCCACTGGTCAGCTTTTCTTTAATGAAAAACATGTCAATCTCTACGTGTTTGGTTCTGGCATGTTGGACTAGGTTATTGGCAATGATGATAACTGACTTGTTATCGCACCATAACTGCATTTGTGCTCCCACATCCACCTTCAACTCTTCCAGCAAGGACCTTAACCATATCATCTCAGCAACACTCAGGGTCATGGCTCTGTACTCAGCTTCAGCAGTAGAACGAGCAACGACTGACTGTTTCTTACTCATCCAGGATACTAGATTGCCTCCTACAAACATGCAATATCCAGATATGGACTTTCTGTCATCAATACAGCTAGCCCAATCTGAATCACAATATCCCTGAATGCTCATATGTTCGTTCTTTCAAAAAATTAATCTTTTCCTGGTGAATTTTTTAAGTATCTCAAGATTAGGTACACTGCATCCATATGACCCTTTATCGGGTCATGCATATACCTGCTCACCACACTCACAGTAAATGAGATATCAGGTCGGGTATGGCTCAAATATATCTGCCGTCCAACTAATCTTTGATATCTTTCTCTGTCCACGGGCTCATCAGCATCAGCGCTTAGATTTACCCACTGTTCGATAGGTACCCTAACAGGCTTGCAACCAAGCATGCATGTTTCCGTGAGTAGATCCAAGACATATTTCCTTTGAGATAGTACTATCCCCTATGGTCCCCTAGCTACTTCAATCCCAAGGAAGTATCTCATATCTCCCAAATCTTTTACCTCAAATTCCTTACCTAGTCTGACCTTCAGCTCTGTTATTTCCTTTCATCATCTCCTGTAATGATCATATCATCTACATAAACAGCCAATATTGCAATATGATCTCCAGTATGTCTCAGAAATACAGTATGATCAGTATTGGTCTGATGATAACCCATGCTCACCATAGCCTTCATGAACCTGTTGAACCAAGCTCTAGGGGATTGTTTGAGACCATATAAGGATTTTTTAAGCCTACAAACTTACCCCTCTGTCTGATTAGTGCCAAATCCTGGAGGGATCTCCATGTATACCTCATCAAGTAAGTCCCCGTGAAGAAATGAATTCTTCACGTCGAGTTGATGTAGACTCCACCCTTTGTTTGCTGCTATGGAGACTAAGGTTTTGAATGTACTCATCTTGGCGACTGGTGCAAAGGTCTCGTCATAATCAATGCCATATGTCTGACTGTACCCTTTGGCCACTAGTCGTGCTTTGTACCTCTCCACTTTTCCTTCAGGATTTTGCTTCACAGTGAACACCCATTTACATCCTACG
>JAOWBN010089501.1:0-20053 GCA_028565015.1 Pinguicula moranensis
GAATTGAGAGAGAGTAGAGTAGTAAGTAAGCAATGAGAGTGAAGAATTGAGTTGAGTGTGGAAAATGAAAGGTTGAATGGGTGTTTATAGGGGTATATTTTTCCCCCCCAAAAAATTAAAAATAGCCCGCCATGCCCACATGCCACAAGGCGGGCACCATGACATTGCTTTTTTTTTTTTTTTAATTTTTAATTTTTTTTTTTGAATCCGTTTCCCGCTCGGGGCCGGCGGGTCATGTGTTGATCCGCCGGGCCCTGACAGACCTGCCGGAAATGGCGTGTTCTGCCGTGCCACCCGGCGGGTCACCTCGAGCGAAGTTTTTTAATTTTTTTAAAAAAACCTGGTTTTCCATCGCGGCTCGGCGGGCCAACCCGTGACCCGCCGGGCCCTGACAAAACCCGCTGAAAGTGGACTTCTCCGGCGGGTTTTCGGGTGATTTTGGGCTGGCCATGGGTCCGGGTCAAGCATGCCGGTTTTGGCATGTTTTATTGAAGGCGGGCCCGGGCGGGTTTGGATTTTTCCGGACCCGCCGTGCTGCGGGTCAATTTTTCTAGACCCGGGCACAACCTTCGCAAGTGGTTTACCCGCGGCCTGGTGGCATGCGGCCCACCATGCCGGCGGTGTGCCGGGTCCGGGCCACGGGTCTATTTGGCCATCTCTAGGTGAATCGATCTTCTGATTCAAGAAAGATCAATTGCAGACGAGGGAAAATTTGATACGGGCCACAAAATTTGGGCCACATCCAACTGCAAGCTAGCCCATACTTCCAGTAAAAAATCAATTGGGGTAGAGGACCAAAGGAATTGACCTGTTCCACAAAATCCGACCCACTTGGAAATCCAGCACATTGAAGCTATACATTGACTGGAAAGTTGGAGAAAGGAGAGTAAGCAATCACCCTGGAAGCGCCAAGTACATCAAGGAGGTGTCCTCCCATCACGTGGGAAGAAAACCCAACCACATCTCTATAAAAAGGATTCATTATAATATTCTAAAGGGAGGGGAATTGATGTACTGAAAATCCTTTGCCAGATTGTGAATAATTTGAGTTGCAACAAGTTTTTTCCCAAATCTAAGGAATTCGGCCCCCACTATATTTTGTCCATTTTACTTCAACTTATTCCGTGCAAAATTTAGAAACAATACATATTCCACTATCAAAGTAGGTGAATAATCCGACCACACCAAAAGTCATGAGATCCCAATTACATCTCTACAATAAATATTTACAACTACGGACTTAATTTTAGATTGCAATCTTGAAGTCCAATCCTCCACAAGACACTTTTTGTTGGACTATCAAGGTACATATGTTGCAACCATGGAATTCCATTGATGCTTGATTTTATACCCAATACAAAATATAAAAAAATTAGGCAAATATAAATTTTTATTCAATGGACAATTCAACATTCTATTATTCAATACATGGCTCACGGGACACCAAGTACAACAATCTCCCACTTGCCTTAGAGCCTAGACCAATGGCCCATATCACGAAGTTCTAGACCATCTATTTCTTCTCGAACTTTCCAGTTGGTAGCATCCTTGTAAACGAGGCAACTAGATTGTTCTCAAATACAATCTTATTTACTGTAACGTCTTTCTTATGAGATGATACTTCCTCTCGTTATGCTTCGAACTCTTGTGGATTCTTGGTTCTTTGGCATTGGCAACATCCACTGTTTAGAGTGTTATAGCCTTGTCCATTTCTGGAATGAATTCTATCTTTGGCAGACTTCTGAAGCAGCAACATACTGCATCTTTGGCAGCTTCTGAAGCAGCAACATATTCGGCTTTCATGGTTGAGTCAACAATACAACTTTGCTTTATGCTTCTTCATACAATGACTCCACCACCAAGGGTAAACATAGATTCAGACATGGATTTCCTAGAATCCTTGCTTGCTTTAAAATCAGAGTTAGTGTATCCTGGGAGGATCATATCTCCATTCGAGTACACTAGCATATAGTTTCCCATTCTCCTAAGATACTTGGGAATAGTTTTGACCACATTCCAATGATCTCATCGAGGATTTGGTTGATACCGACTAACTATAGCCACAACATAGCAGATGTCAGACCTAGTACACAACATGGCATACATGAGGCTTCCAACAGCCAAAGTATAGAGCACATGTCTCATCCCCTCATTCTCTTGAGGAGTCTTGGGGCATTGTTCCTTCAGAAGGGTGACTCCTTGTATAGAAGAGAGGTCTCTCTTCTTGGACTCAATCTTATATCTGACAACCATTTTGTCTACATAAGACGCTTAAGATAATGCTAACATCTTCTTGTGATCCCTAATTACTTGGATCCCAAGAATATAACTGGTCTCTCCCAAATCTTTCATTTGGAACTGGCTGGCTAGCTACTTATTTACTTCCGACAATCTTGCTACATTGTTTCTAATGAGTAAGATTTCATCCACGTAAAAAACTAAGAAAACTATTGCATCACCATCAATTTTCTTGTATATACATAGTTCATCATCACTCTAATGAAACCCATAAGACTTGATGAGGTCATCAAATCTCATGTTCCAATATCTAGAAGCTTGCTTCAATCAATAAATGGATCGTTGCAACTTGCAAAACCTTTTGCTTATCTCATCTGGCAATGATCGTTTCTGGTTGGACCATGTAAATGGTCTCTTCAAGATGGTCATTCAGAAAAGTCTTCTTGACATCCATTTGTCATATCTCTTAGTCAAGACATGAAACTATGGATAAGAGTATGTGAATAGACTTAAACATAGCCACAGGGGGAAAAGTGTCTTCATAGTCATCTCCTTCCTGTAGGTATAACTCTCGGCGACTAACCTTGCTTTGAAGGTCTCTACCTTTCCATTCGCTCTTTTTTTTTTTTTTTATTATTATTGTATATCCATTTGTATCAAATAGGAGTCACATCCTGTTGAGGACTACTAGAGTCCAAACTGAGTTAGAATACATGGATTGTATCTCATGTTTCATGGCATCCTGCTATTTTTTGTTATCAGTGTCGTCCATTGCACTTCTAAAGCTCAATGGATCCTCTATTTCTTATCGGTTAACATCGTGTGTTTCACAAGAAGACTGTAGCATACAGACTATCTCACAATCCTTCCACTATGACGAATAGGTACCTAAATATGTGTAGTTTCCTTTTCCCGATTCTTATCAAAGGTTGGTTCATGATTTGGTCCGATCTCATCAAACTCAGGCTCTTCAATTGAGGCTTTTAGTCAAGTACAAAGTTGTCTCGAAACTTTGTCCCTTTCTGTTTCCTCTTGGATATTTACAAACAACTCTTAATTGTCTTATATCCTTGATTTCCCTTTCAGCAATATAAAACCCATAAATAAGTTTCAACTCTTGAAAGGTAAGGTACATTTCAATGTACTTTAAGTTTCTTTAGTTCTTATCATATGACCATCAAACTCTTAGAACTAGAATCTAATTTTTTCAAAGCCTTTTACTTGGGGTGTTTTGCTCCTTATGGATGTGGGGATTGTCTATACAAGACTAAGTGGACAGTAGTGAGTTTTTTTATCATACATATAAACCATTTTCCCTAGCATGGCATATGCTTCAAGTTTCAATAAAATAAATATTTGCATTCAAAATGTACGTAGTTTCAAAAACTATGAAAACTTTTGAGTAAGCAAATGTCAATGCAAAACATTGTCTTTCTCAAAAGCAATTTAACTTTTAAATTTAAAAGCTCCCACTGCTTCACTTGAATCTTTAGTCGTCCCTATTAGGGAGGTGTGCCAGGTGTAGTGAACTTTGAAACTATTTCACGCTTTACTAGATAATACTTGAACTAATAGTCCAAGTATTCACCTCCTCGATCCAGTCGAGGACAATTTAATGAATTACCTAATTGCTTCTCAGCTTCTGTATGAAATTCTTTAAACTTTTCAAAAGTCTTAGATTTTCGATGCATTAGGTAGACAAATATGTATCTCAAATAATCGTCAATGAATATGACAAAGTATTGTTGATCACCTCGAGCCTCAACATTTAAAGGCCTACATACATCTGAATGTATGAGTTCTAGTGAATCTTTGGCACTATCACCTTTTCAAGGAAAACATACTTTAGTCATATCTTGCATTCAAGCCATATCTCACAGATTTGCATTGATCCAACATTTAGATATTTAAGAATCTCATTCTACGTTAGCCTATGGATTTGGTCCACGTTAATGTGGCCCAAACGTAAGTGCCAAAGATGTGTTTCTTTGTCGTCTCCCATAATTTCTTACCTCTTGGGCATTGGAGCAGCAGTTCTGAACAATTCAGTCAACTCAAATCTATGACCATCACAGAACAAATCTTGGTTGATGTTACTCTTCCAAGACAAATAGTTTTCCCCAATTTATTTGTCAATAGATAACAATGAGAGAATTGAGTTTTACATGGTGTTGAATTTGAATGAATAAATACAAATAACATAAGCCGTAAACTCAAGCACCAAACATAAATAAAAAAGTTTTGCTCATAATAAAGATGTATGCATGATGCAAGTGCAATCTAATATGAGTTACAAATAGATGACTTTAACCATGAAATTAAGAGTACCGGTGGGGTCAGTCAAATGGTCTACTAATCAAACGGGACAACTTCAAAATGCCTCAAGTGTCAAATCGAATTATGCATCTAAAATATTCTAATTCTTTCAACGTGCATCAACCATCATAATTTGGTCAAGACTAGGGTAACAATTTAACCTAGCCCTCATGAAAGTAACCTACTATTTCAGACCCTAAGACTTCCTCTTGAATGTCCCGCTGGAGGGGTCGGTCAAGTCCAAGAACCATCTCTGGCTCCTATCCAAATTGTAAATTAACCTTGGTATTGACCTAAGAGGTAGACACCATTCGTTGGGAGACCACCACATTTGGTGACTTGAGGCGCTCCTCCGAACTAACGATGCAATGAATAGTAGAGACCGTGGGCTAAATTGCCATAGGTTGTCTTTTCCCCATAGTAGGGACACGGTTCACGGTATTAACCAATAGCAATTATGTAATCTTGTATTTTGTGAATCTTGTATTATGGGTAAGCAACATAGGTTGTCTTTTCCCAAAGATGGCATATGTCTGAATATGTGCTTGAGTATATACGTGCTGATGTGTGGTGATGTGAATGGCCAAGCACACAAGTGCATTGCTAATTCCTTGCAGGACATGGGAGGACCAATGATGCATGCAAGGACCAAAATTATGAAGGAATCACTAATTATGTTGCTGGAAGGCATGAGGAAGCAAGAGGAAACCAAATGAGTAGCTTCAATGCCATGGGTCAATCTGTTGCAAACGCTGAAAGATTTAGGGGACGTCTTGAGGAGTCCTACCCTAGTTGGACTCTGCCATTCCAAATATTCCTACCCAAGTTGGACTCTACCGTTCTGAGCCATCTCAAAGATCCTACCCAACTTGGTCCCTCTCATTCCAAGAAATCAAGTGTTAGTTGGACTCTGCCATTCAAACGAGTTTCATCCAGGAAGAGAACACGTAGAATGCATGCAAAAAATCAAGAGGGGTCGAATAAAATGTCACATTTATCATTTATTCTTATTATTTTTGAAAATATAGGTAAGAGAGAGTTTAGTTTGCTTTGGATACTCTTAAAACTAGATAAGATAGAGTTTAGCTTATTTGGGTATTTTCAAAACTGGATAAGATAAAGATTAGCTTATTTTGGATATTTTCAAATCTAGAAATTAGAGTTCTAGGACAATGTCACGTCTTTGCCGATAAAAAGGCATGTAATGGTCGAACCATATACCCAACTTACGATTGATTTTATGTTACAAACGTGAGAGAAATCTCTTTGTTCTTCAATCCCTATTTTGAAGAGAATTAGGTTGCACACATCTTAAGATTCATGTAAAAGTTGACTGTATGATTTTTGTGTTGATCATAAAGTAGATCCACTAGTAAGTGTTCGATTAAACTTCTGGTTTACATTCGATTCAAAGATAGTAGTGGGCAAGGGGTTGATTTCCATGTTTAATTACGCATAACACGCTTCTTCCATATTCATTCTATCCATCGATTTTATTCTGAATTTTATCTGTTTTATGTTGGTCAGTTATTATCTTTGGTGCATTCATGTGTTTAGTTGCGCCAGAATAAATTTCTAACTCCACGTTTATTTTATGCATACAAAAATTCACATTGTTTGGTATCAGAGCTAGGTTGAAATTATTCTTGTTAGTAAAATTTTGAGATTCCTATTGTATATTGAGAATCCTAATTGTTTCTTGATTTTTCAGATCTGTTCAAAAAATCCACCCCCACCCCTATCAATCCAAAAACCTGTTAAGAGTTTCTCTCGGGATTCATCTATAAGGACTTAAAAATCTTATTTTTTGATTCCGTTTTAGGTTTTTGAGACCTTGTAGTATTATGCTCGACACAGAATTTTAATAAATATATAATACTTTATTGAAAAATAATTGAGAAAATCATGTTGGTCGAAAATCCCTTGTCTTTCTTTCCAGAAGTGAAATTTGGATTTTTTGTTATCATAATTGTTGTGGTGTTTTTCATTAAATTACATCCTGATTTGAATTGAGTTGATTGTCCTAGGAGTCATCTGTAGTGCCTTGCTGATTGTGTTTCTTGTCCGATATTCATCCATTAATAGCTCTTTGCATCACAATTCTCATGCACGTGAATTGGAATTTGAAAGAACAAATATAGTGGTAACAGCGAGTGAACCCATTCATTCATTATATTCTAGACCTTTTTGAGAGAAATTGGTAGAGTGAATTTTGGGGGTCATATGGGGAAGTGGGCTCTTACTAACTATATTTTCCAAGTCAATCCGAGAACGATGCAGATATCGCAAAGGATGATGGAAGCTCGACTTCCACTGCGCAAGAGGACCATCTAGCTGCCATGGGGGAGAGGTCTGGCCATTTGGAAGTTCATCTTGAGGCCTGGATTCGATGCATTGCAGAACTACTAGCCAAAAACCCCGTACAATGGGTTGCAAATCTGTTATAGAATAACGGTGGCATTGAATGTTGGCATGAAGGTTGATGATGATGACCGTGCTGATGTTAGAGGTTAGTTCGAGGATCAAGATTTGTTGAGAAACATCAAACAGACCATTCCGGAGTTCTGAGGCAAGCATGACCTTGAAGCTTTCTTGGAGTGGCAGGAAAGAAATTGGCCACATCGGTTGGATGACTCAGTCTTCTTTTAATTTCTCAATAAGAAATGTAACCTCATGTGATACAACTTCTTCTCTAATTGAATAGTTTAATTCAGTGTCACAATCTGATTTTTCTCATTTGACCCCTCGGATGAAGTTAGGCATATGTGTTTGGTTTTTCCTTCTTCTTCTTCTTCATCCTCACGATACAACTCCTTACCCGATCATGTTCATAACTCGGTTGATCAAGAGGTTTCCATGTGCCCAAATCCTTGGCACTTAAAACATCGAACCTTCATACTAGAACTCCCAAAAGTAAGCGAATTAGAAGACTTACCTGTGGTTTGGTCATTGGGGGAAATTTGAAAGTTCTTTCAAGGTGTATTAGGGTTCGAACTCGGAAAACCTTGAATTATCTCTCCACGATTTCAGCATAAGCAACCAATTCTTCAATCCTTTAACAATGTTGTGCATATCTCTCAACTTAATATTGAATATTACTATTGAGGACATAGATAAATTTCTTCTTGGTTACTTGTTCACTTTCCTTAACTCGGCTTTCAATTTTAAAGATAGCATTTTGTGATAATAATCTATCATGGATTGGTTCCATTGTCGAAGGTCTCAGCATTCTCCTCTTATCCCCTGTTTGTATGAATCCATCACATACTTATTCTTCATGGCTCGAATAAGTTCTGACTATGTCTTGATTGGAGGGTCTTCATCCCTTTGCCTTCTACATTTCAAAACTTCCCACCATGTATAAGCTTATCTCTCAAATTATGAAATAGTCAATTTACCTTAGTGTGTTTGGGAAACTGATGAAGCTCCAAAATGTGCTCCATGTGGTACTTCCATGCTAAGAATGCCTCGGGGTCACGCTTGCCTTGAAACTTACGGATAATTGGCTTGTTATTTCTCAAAGAATCATCATCTTGAACACCAACTCATCTACATAGCCCACTGCGTCGATCACGAGGTGGATTAGCGTTGTCAGCATTTTCCCTCAAGTGGCCATCAACTTGCCTTTGGTTTTCCAACCGCAATTTGAGCTATCACACGGCTAAATTTAGCTAGTTTTGCAGTCATTGCATCAATTTGTCCAACTATTCCTCCCATAGCAGCCAAACTGATACGACTCTTAGATTGTAAATGAACGAGAGAATAGTATGTTTCAAAACAAATAACTCAGCATCAGAGCATTAGAATATGACCTCCTTCAGTCCAAACACAGCTTGATAAGTTCTCTAAATCTGGGTAAAATTTGGGTTTGATCAGAATAACTTTAGACCTCCAATCACCAACAACACTGAAGCTGCGCAATGGTGCGAATAGTCAATCATGAACGAACAAATAAATAGTCTGTTCCGAAACCAATACCTCACAATCGACCCATTATTTTATCTTTTGGTCATAAAGACGCGCGATGAGTCCTCTGACTCCAGTTAAAGTTTTAGAACGATTTGACCATGTTTGTACCTTAGATTGTCAGAAACCACGGAAGTGCGTTGTGATGTAATTACTCACAATTGGCTCGTCATATTTTTTGTCAGTGATCTAGTTGCACCATAAACAACAAAGTACAATAAAAATAAGATTTAGTAAGAACTCACTTCCGAAACGTACTCCCCAAAATGCACTCAAAACCCAATATTCTCGAAAAGGTTTAGAACGATATTGCACGCGTTCTACACATTGTTCTCCCGGATGAGACTCCTTTGGTTGGAAAAGTCCAATTGGCGCTGGATTCCTCAATATGAGAGAGTCCAACTTGGGTAGTACTCTTTAGGACAACTCAGAATAGGAGAGTCCAACTTGGGTAGAACTCCTCTGGACTGGTAGAGTACAACTTGGGTAGGACTCTTTGGAACGACGGAGTCCAACTAGTGCAGAAATCCTCGGGACGCCAGAGTCTAATTGGGGTAGGATTCCTCGAGAAAGCAGGGTCCAACTCGGGTAGGAATACATTAAACCATGCAAGAATCCAAATGAGTCTCGAGCCTCGAACATTAACATTAGAGTTTGGCTTCAGGGGTTGCTTAAGGAACTAGGTATCTTGCATTTTTTTTTTTACAGTTTACTATGATAGCCAGCCTGCTATTCATCTTTCCAGGAACCCTGTATTTCACGAGAGAACCAAACATGTGAATGTGAGGTACCATATATTTGTGACTTGGTTACTGATAAGGTAGTAAACTTGAGTAAGGTGCACATAGCTGATAGTTCAGCAAACATGGGAATGCAGGTGGTGACTGCAATCAAGTTTCAACATTTTCTGCATCTGCTCGGGATGGAATAAAGGCCATGGAAGCATGGAAAGAGCGATGGAGCTGAGGGTGGATATCTCATAGCATGGGATTTGGAAGTTGAGGTTGAAGGTTTTGAACACCCACTCAGATTTTGTAGGATACAAAGAATTGAGTTCAAGGTGGAGATTTAAGGGTGTGATTCTTATGGAGGCTTGCCGAGTAATCATCTTGGTTGCTCATTAGGAACTCGAGATTCTTCCTAGTTGTAGAGGAAATTTGTGTATTTACCTCAGGTAGTGTTGGATCTGAGATTTGAGAGGATGAGAGTGTAAGGGTTAACCTTTTGGACGTGTTGGCACATTGCTAGCACAATCACACGTTGATATTGAGAAACCAACCTTAGATATGAAGCAACATCAGTAGCCAGTTGGTATGTTTCATTCTTCATGTGGGGATAACAACATTGGCAAGTTTGGATGACTTGGTTGAAGCGACTTTGATGGACCTTGCAAGCGACAATTGTTAGGAAAGCGAGTTTTAAATCAAAGACGCAACGAAAATAATGCATGCCATACAAAAAAAATTTGGTTTCAAGGTAGAGACAAGATTCAACCAACCTTTCTTTTGTAGTCTTGACCTCTTTGTTGTAGGAAGGTAGTATCAATCCCAATAAACAAAGTTATGTACCCTCTATTGTAGCCCACACCATCAACCTAATAAAGGAAATGCAACTTTTTGTATGTTATGTGTGCAAGGAGGGCTAGCAATGTGAAGAAGAACAACTTTCTTCTTCCTTTTTTTCGCCCCAGGTAGAGAGAGAAAAGAGGAAAGATTTTTATCCTTTCTTTTGCAAAACTATGACTTTCACTATGACATACACTACTTTTCAAAATAATCATCGAGATATATATACATAGAAGGAATCTCATTCAAGATTTAATATTGTCTATACAAGTATCTTGAAATGAGACTATTGCATGCAACATTATTGGTAGTGACTTCCGATTAGCAAGACTTGCATGTAACTCTATTGGTATTAACTTCCCACTAGCAACAATTGCATGTATCTATTTTGTTATTCAACATAAGTCCTTTAAGTATCCAATACTTAAAGTATGAGCTACTAACATTCATCTTGATGCAATTAAGTCTTTCAATATTTGGTGTTAATGTGGGTGACCCGTTTTCAATGAACATGAATCAACACAATTTAATTATGCTTAATTGGTGTATATAAATTAAACCCTTTTAATTTATTAATCACCAAATAATTATTCATGTTCATAGATCATGAGTGACGTATAGCAATGTATCATGACCACCCAAGTACTGACAATAGTCAAAATACGATACTATCCCTTTCAAGAATTAGTTAACACGTAATTATCATCCTTTTACCTTAAACATATCCCAAAACATATAGAGATTATTTGTCCTCTTTTAATATATGTTATAGATTTCTTGTACCCAAATTATGATCCTTTAAGTATTAATTAGGAACTCGTTTCTAATTAATCTTATACTTTTATCAAAGATTTCTATCCATGATTTCTTACGAGTGGCCATAGGGATACCTCGTCTACTTATTTAGGAGTGGTGAATCCTTTATTGATCATTCACAATCCTTCCATACTTTATATCACTCCCAATGCCTTTCTATTATTAACCTTTTACGAGAAATTACAAATAAGATCAAATAACGATATTCCACACTCAGGATACCATGATGATCTCAAGTCCAAGGTTCATGTACACCTACGATTCCTTACAGAATTACCATTGACAATATGGAAATCTCTCTTTTGATCAATCCGATGTACTTATCAACTACAAACATCCCTGTACTAGTATAGGTGTCTCCACATCATAGTCGATGAGATTAACTACTCCCTTCAAAAGGAAGAGACTTAGAACATGCTAATCTATCCATATTAGTAATGTTTTATCTTATGGTTAGGAAAATTTTGTATTAATAACTTAATTTAATGTAATCTCATCATCACAACTCTTTGTGATTTACTTTTAGTTATTAATACTAGAACTTTATCATTTTATATAAAATAAAATTATCAAATAACAAAGAACGCTACTACAGCATAAAGGTGCATAGGATACACATACTGGTTGGGCCGTAGCAGATGGAGGAGACCATACAACTCCCACAAAATCAATGCACACAAATTTTGGTGACCTAAAAATCTACAACTTTTGCTTGCTCGCCTACAGAAAGCCGCAATCCATTATCAAGAATAGAGGACAAAGAGAAGGAGAGAGCATCCATCGACGGTGAATCATTTGTACTTGGGAGCTTCGATCCCGAGAGTAATTCAGAGTTCAGACAACACAAGGCATATTGAACAAAAGGGAGAATGCCTTTTCAGGCTAGCAAAATAGAAGTAATGGGTCTACAAGGTGGAATCAGTTGGATGGTTGCCCTGAAAGTGAACTGTTTTATGCTGACCATCCGGTCTATTCTCTGTTCATTACAGGGATAGCTCACAAAATCTGGAAGGAGCTATGTACCAATAATCCCCAAAAAGGTTATTGATAAGTTGATAGTCAGGATATCCAGATTTCGTGATGAGCGGTTGATGGCGATGAACTAAATGCCGAGATGCTTGTGCATTCATGACCCTAGGGGAGCCATGTACCCGAACACTCTTAGCTATAATGGAGGATAGGCTCGAAGGGCAGTATATACAATTTACTATCAAGGTGCCAGACATGGTTCTACATCCTTTTAGGCATATAAAATGTTAGCCTCTTTTGTTTACCTCTTTTGTTTTACTTTCTCATTGTAAATACACTATTTATATATATAAAATTTCGGCTTAACCCCCCAAAAAGGATAAACCTTTACATGAACCCTAAGAAACATGCAACCTAGTTCTCTTTAAAATATGAATTGAAGAAGCAAAAGAGATTCCTCTCAAACTTGTATTTTTCATTAATCAACGTGTCCTCTCAAGAATGAGAAAGTTTATTTTAAATAGGCTTACAAAAGGGTAAATAGGTCTCTAAGAAAATCTATAATTAAAAGCCCTAGATAAGAAATTACCAAAATAATGGGAAATCTACTCCAATTTTAATTAAAGAAAAGGGCCAAAATTTAATCATATTTCATTTAATATTATTTAACGAAAATCAATTTCAGCTTATGGGATTCGTTAATCCGGGTGGGGGTCATGCCCCCCGCATGCATTCTCGGCCTCTACCAACTCGATCATGTTGATCCATGACTTGTCAGCATCTAGTTTGGCTTCTTCACGCATTCCAACAATATGCTCAATGCTTCCTTCATCTTCTTAGTTCTTGCACGAGTCATTGGGCCAGCCATATCATTCAAAGGATCAACAAGGCGTGGATGAGCTCGTACATTCTCATCACCTCCACCTCTACCTCTCAAAAGTTGGAAAAATGCTTAATACATAAATGAAAACAAAGATGAAATTGGCATATGCTTTTAGAGGAAACCATAGCCACCTTTCTATCTTTTCAGCAAGCTACGTCCTAGTGATCCAAACAAAACAAAGAGAAAAAATGTAACCATATGATATGTAGTTCGGTCTCAAAAAGTAGATAGCAAGGACAATCAGAAAAGCAATATAGGTTCCAAATGATCTGTACAACGATACAAACTTCTCCCCAATAGCACTCAAGTACAATGCAACCCTTATTCGTGTGAATTATTCTAAAAAAAATACATCTAAAAAGTGTTCAAAAAATATCAGAAAGTAGTTTGATATAACTTAAATTGACATGTACATGATTTCATCCTTACAAATTCATCAATAATATGAATATCTTCTTAACTAAAAAAATAATATGAATATCACAAGATTGAGCTATTTTTTTTCAATATAAATTAATAATGAACTAGATAAAACATGATCTTCTATTTTGTTCCATAGTCTTATTTTTTTATAAGTTAAATTTATTTTAATAAAAAATAAAAAATTACATCAGATCCTCAATTTGGGAATGCGGTTCATAACATAATCTTTTCTGCTATACTTAAGAATATGAATTTACCGATTCCATCGGTGAGCGTCTCAATCTCTGTAACTTTGCCAGACGAAGCTTGATTGTGAGTTATCAGCCAATGGGAAGATGAAATTTTCACCCATTTTTTTTTATTATCTCTTCTGTTTGAATTTGAACGGTCCGTGAATTCTCAAATCTTACTCTATTTTTGTGATTCTATATTTCTCAAATCATAATGAGCCACAAGTATTTCCAAGCATCCGATACTTGCCAGTTTTTGTTGATAGCCAAATGAGGAAGTTGAAGTTGGATGCTAGGCAGTCATTGATCACAGGGGTTACTCCAAGTCACAAATAGAATGTTAGACTTGGTGCCCTGTGAGCCATGTATTAAACAATGGAATGCTGAATTGTTCATTTAATAAAATTTACTTTTGTCTTATTTGTTCATATTTTGAATTTGATATAAAATCAAGCATCAACAAAATTCTATGGTTGCAATAGATGTATCTTGACAGTACAACAATAAGTGTCTTGTGGAGGATTAACTTCAAGATTGAAATCTAAAACTTAGTTCATGGTCTATTGAATTTAAATGTATGGAACCCTAAGAGGGATGTTAGCATTTCACTTGGCCATTGGAGTTGTCCAGAAATCACTGGGAAGGAAATGGCTGATCCTGGCTGTTGGTGTAGCATCGCCTAAATGGAGACTCCTATGTATGGAAATTCATTTTTACGTAGGATTGACAAGGATGCGATAGTGAGCTCTTTAATCTCTGTTAGTCCAAGATACTCCTATCATGTCATGAAGATGAGCATGTATAAGTTGTCTGAATCTTGAGTGCCCTGAAAACTTTGGTCCATGACATTTGGTTCTTTGACATGATTGGTACGATCTCGATGTTGTTGCACAGGTCAAATTCCTTTTATCTTGGGAGCTAAATGAAGGGGATAATCAGGAATCATTGGTCCAAGATAGAATTGACACCTCTATTAGTTCCGTAGGAGAGGCAACTAAATCATGGTTACCATGAGGGGTTTGTTTAGGACTTGAACGAGAACGCTAATCCAACAAATGAAGATTCATCGGATTGATTTGTTCATTAGAGAGCAAACAGTACTCATGGCACAAGATATATTTAGGTGGATTAATAGATATTGGACCTAGACCTATTTGTAAACATTGAGTGAAGGATAGTGTATACACAATGATTATATCAATGGATACTCCTAGAATAATCTTCAAGTAAGAAAGTTCATAATATATGAGAGTTCAGCTTCGTGTCTATAACGGCATGTTCATGAAGCTAAACAATTAGTGACTCGGCAAAATAGTTTTATGCACAATGATTAATCTGTTTGGAGCTTACTCTATGGGTCCATCGGTCCCAAGCTAGCCCTCAAAGTAAGTAATACATTGTTTGTAATTGCTAAAAAGAAATATACACATTATATTGAGAAGTTTATGAAACTTTGGAAAACGAAGACAAACGTTTTGAGAAAATGAGAAACAGGCCAAGACATGCTCAAAGTACCGCGCGCTCAGACACCATGCAGGCAAAAGGGCTACACGACCATGACAAAGGCTGTGCAGACATGGAGCGGTGTGTATCGCGCGCGCGGGCGCCATGTCGGGTCCTGGCTGAAGACCATGCGCACAGTGCACGCCAATGCCAATGGGAGTGCATCGCACAGACTATGAGCCTGCTCATGGCACATGCACGCGGCTCATGCCGCACATACAGGTGAGCATGATGGCTTGCTCAACACATGCTTTGCACGCGGGCCGAGCGTGCGACAGGTCTAAGCCCAATGCACAGGCGTTGGACGTTCAAGACATGCACAACACTCTAGTTGTGCATGGTGATCTCGCTGGGGGGCATCAGCCGCCAATCCACGAAGGGGTGGCAGTGGCACGATCCTCATTTTTTCTTAAATGTTTTCCATTTATTTTTCATAAAAATTAGAGAGTCTAATTTGGGTTATGAAAGTATAATTAAAGTTTCAATGGGATAATTAAATGAAATTTAATTAAAAATCTAACAAAGATTTAATTAAGAGGGTCCTATACGGTCAATAATTATATTTCCTTATTAGTTGGTTCTAATATAGGGAATTACTAATTCTACATTGGCCTAAACTCATCACTATAAATATAAGGCAATTCCCCAAGCCACAATACAAGTTTTGTCTTTCAAGAGAGTTGATCAAAAATTTTCAACCTAGAAAATCGAGAGGTTGGATTTTCGTAGAGGGTGGCGACCGACTTTTAGGGAAAAGAGAAAAAAATTGTTTTTCTTATTCCTTTTAAATATTTGCTCATGTGTTGAGCTTAGATATATCGCAAAAGTGAGTTTTGTAGCGTGCCTTATATATTCTTTTGGGAGTGCAAAAGAGATCCACCATCTTGAAGTATAGTCCCGGGATATAACTCGAACACTTGGTGGTTTCGAAGCATATAAGAAGAAGGCTATCCTTGTGGAACGGGAATTGTTTTAGAGGTCTTCAAGGGTAAAAAATCTAATTTTTTTCTTCAGATTTATTTAACTTATGCGTATAGACATAATGTATTATGTGGGAGTCGATTTATTCACATGTTTACGTAACGAGCATGTTTTATTTAATTTTAAAGTTAATGCATATAACACCAAGATTATTAATAAATTAGATCCATGGCATGTTTAGGATTCTTACGAATTTAGGATTAGATTCTTGGGCCTAAAAAAAAAAAATATATATATATATATATATATATATATATATAGAGAGAGAGAGAGAGATAGATAGATAGATAGATAGATAGATGGATAGATTTTAATGAGATTATTATCTAAGGTTACACCAAAATCCACAAAGTGGTATCCGAGCCAAGTTTACTTTGTGCCATGCATGCATTACTTGAAATTTAGTATGAATGCTAGTTGGCTAATTTTTCTTGTGATGATATGTGATGTATTTACTTTAATATTGAATTTTGGATTGTGGGGTGTGGTCGTGATTTAGATGGTTCCCTAGATTTTACTTTTTAGTCCAAGTAGTTTGATTGTGAGCCCATATGTGGGACATAGGTTTAATTTCCCTATTGCTCATATTTCAGAATTATTGTAATTGAGTTGAAGATTGATGCAAAACTGAAGACCGGACAAGAAGGGTGCGACAACCCCTGTCCCTGCCCCTGCTCGAAACAACGCCAAGGCGGATGACTGCCATGGTGCTATCTGGGGCCCAGTTTGCCATGCATGCATGGCCCTCGACCATGCAACGCTGTGCGTGCACCAACGTCCCTAGCGTGTGCCCGTCGCCCGAACACTTGTGCAGTGCTATGCGTTGTGCGCCAGGCACACACGTGAGTGCGCTACAACCGGGTTGGATGTCCGTCTCGTGCCCACTTGTACCATAGGTCATTTTTGTCCTAGTTTTTCTTATCATGGGTCATTTTGTGAAGATTGGGCCCGTAGAAGATGGAGAGATGTCCTAAAGAAGCCCTTAGAGAATCATGACAATTAAGTCAAATTGACTAGATTTTTCCTTTTCATTTTGGACTTTACCAAAGGGAACTGGCACACATCCTCACCATTATTCTTTCATTATGTGATATTAAAATGTAAATATGTGATTGCATGCAATGTAGAAATAGAAAGCCCAAAGTTCATGCTCGTTTCTGTGCATTCATGTAGATGAATGACTTAATGCATACCTTGTCTCATAATGAATTTAGGTTGGACTTAAAATCTATTTATTTGTTCATTTAAATTTTAATATAGAGTTTATTATGGGTAGCATTATATGAATAGTTAGAAATAGAAATTTTTACACAAAGCCAAGATCTGTACGCCACAATGTGACTTAGCTTTAAGAATTGGACTTAGGAAGCTCACATTTGTATCTGATACTTAGCCCTTGGATGATTCTCATGAGATTTAAAGTTTCATGAAACTTGAACTATGGGAAAGGGGGAAATTTAAAGGAGTTTTAAAATCTCTAAGTGATGCATTGTAGAATAATGAGTTGGAGCGAGCTTTATGGCAATTTAGCCTAGGTCTCTACTATTGGTTAACATCGTGAGCGTAGAGGAACGCCTCGAGTTGTTGAATGTAGTGGCCCCCAATGGATTGTGTCTACCCCTTGGAGCAATTTCAAGGTTGATTTCTAATTAGGATAGGAGCCAGAGATGGATCTTGGATTTGATTGACCCCACTGGCGGTATCTTCAAGAGAAAGTCTTAGGGTCTAAAATAGTAGGCTACATTCATGAGAGCTGGGCTAAACTATTACCCTAGTTTTGACAGAATCACGATGATTGATGCATATTTAAAGGATGAGAATGTTTGAGACTTAAAAGTAATTTAAAATTGTCTCTGTTTGACTAGTGAACCATTTGACTGACCCCACCATCACACTTGGGTTCATGCATATGTTCGTGGCTCATATAAGATTGCACTTGTATTATGCATATATGTTTCTTTTGAGCAAAACTTGTTTATTTATTTTGGTGCTCGGGTTTAAGGCTTATGCTCTTTGTATTTATTCATTCAAATTCAACACCATGTCATACTCCAAGTGTCATCTTTGGACAAATTAATTGGGGAAAACAATATGTCTTGGAAGAGTATCATCAACTTAGCGTTAGTCTATGATGGTCATAGATTAATATTGGCGGAATTGTTCTTACTGCTCCAACGCCCGCCCCAAAAGGCAAAAGATTATGGGAGATGAGAGACATATCTGTGGCACCTAAGTTTGGACCACATTAACGTGGACCAAATACATAGGCTGACACATAATGGATTCTTAAAGATCTAACTGTTGGATCAATGCAAGTCTATGTTCATGCCTTGAAGGCAAGATGACTAAATGACCTTTTCCTGGAAAAAAGTAATACTGCAAAAGAACCATTGGAATTCATGCATTCAGATGTATGCAAGCCTTTAAATGTTGAGGCTCGTGGTGGTCATCAAAGATTTGTCACATTCATTGACAATCATTTTAGATACATGTTTGTCTACCTAATGCATCAGAAATTTAAGACTATATTTAAAGAATTTCATGCAGAAACTGAGAAGCAATTAGATAAGTCATTAAACTGTTCTCGATTGGATCGAGGAGGTGAATACTTAAACTATGAGTTCAAGTATTATCTAGTAGAGCGTTACCTGGAACACCTCCCTAATAGGGGCGGCTAAAGATTTGAGTGAAGTTGTGGGAGATTTTAAATTTAAAAGTTAAATTGCTTTGAGAAATACTTTGTTGCACTTTACTTTTTTTTACATTGACCTTTGCTTATATTTTTTGATTTTGAAACATTGTTTACATTATGAATGCAAGTACTATTTTTGTTCAAAACTTTGAAGCATATGTCATGCCATAAATTAGTTTTCATGTGTGAAAAAAATATAAAACCCCACTGCTATTCAGTTTGTATCTTACCCCACGTCCAAGATGAGTAATACCCTTCAAATAAGGATTCTTTGGTATATAAGATTAAGCTACATTCTGAATGGACGAAAATCTGAGTGACTATGAAGAATAAGATTCTTGTTGTAAGAGTTAATTGGTCATTCAATAAGAGTTATTGAACCAATGAGACATTGAAGTGCATGGCTATGCACATAAACATTATTCAAGGTTTTTTTTAGATAAGCCAAATTTAAATATATGGTATAATGTATTTACATACTACGAAAAGGAAAAAAGAAACCCAGAATGTACATACTCAAGTACTCAAGATTATGTAACACACAGGCGCAAAATCTTAAAGGAAAGAAGTCAGTGTATGACTCCTTGATCATGGACTGCGTATCCTACCCTCCAATATAGCTAAGGGTGAATGGTGCATGGCTCCCTTATCGTCATGAATGCACAAGCATCTCGGATTTCAGTTCATTGCCAACGTCCGCTTTTCACCAAATATGGATATTCTGACTATCAACTTATCAATATCCTTTTTGGGGAGTATTGGTACATAGATCCTTCCAGTTTGGTGAGCTATCCATGTAATGAGTAGAGGTTACAACTGGGAGAGTAGGCAGAAAAGTACAATCTCAAGGTAACCGATCCACTTTTTCCACCTTCGAGACTCCTTGACTCTATGCTACTAGTCTAAGATACTAGTATGTGATCTGTTGCCCTTAGTTCCTCATCATATGTAAGAATTTCTGGGATATTCTCAGGCCGGTGAATTCACTTGTCTTCACTTGAAATCAGTAAAAATAGAGGGTAGGGACCGACTACTGGCACTAATATTGCAACATATGAAGGCATGCGCCTAGCTGGTAATGACATCCTCAAAACCTTCATAAGGTATTATTTCCCCTTGTGCCTGGACCGAGCTTCTGTTAGGACGTTTAACAAGAGTGCTTGACGTGCATGTCTCAGCATCTTTTGTTGGAAACAAAATGTCATCAAATCATGGCAGATGTAACCGCTTAGAAGACCAAATACTAGAATGTCTCTTCCGAAACAAGATGTTTTGGATTATTAGTTTGCCGTCTGAAGAGTTTGGTAACTTTACGGTGGTAGCATATTACTCCACTTTTAAAACTGGACGCAAAGTCGCCAGTTTGAACAGCCCATTAGCCAATGGATTGTACCTAACCTGTACCGATTTGAAAGGTAATGTAGTGAGATGAGCAAAAATATAGCCCAAGGAGAGGGAACTCCCTTTAAGG
>JAOWBN010089612.1:0-20051 GCA_028565015.1 Pinguicula moranensis
TTTTGTGTAGGCCTGTTGAGGAGGCCGAGTTCTCCACTTGTTGATATAAAAGGGTGGTTGAGCGTGCAGCTTGTTTGTGTGAGTGAAGGCTGAAAATTCGTGGTGAATTGGTCGGCATACTTTGGTTTATTCCGCCGAGTGACCGAAACACTTTGGTGTTGAGGAGCGAAAAATTCGTGCCCGAAATCAAGGTGTGACAAATACAGCCACATTCGTGATTAACCGGATACCATCTCGAATGTTCGATTGGAAGTCTCCATTTTAGATCTGGAATGGTACAAAAGGAGGATACTATTCACTTGAGAATCTTTGGTTGTGTATGTTTTGTACAAGATAATAGATCAGGGGTTGGAAAGTTGGATCAGAGGGCTATCAAGAGTGTGTTCGTAGGATACTTTGCGACCCAAAAGGGTTATGTGTGTTGGATCCCGATTGAGCGGAGATTGTTTGTGAGCATGGATGTTACATTTCAGGAGTATGAGCTGTACTTCTATCAGGGGACCTCCTCACCTCTTGAGGGCTCGCTTGATAGTGTACGACGAGAGGGGAAGAATGGTCTTGACAGCAGAGATGAGAGCAGTAGTGATAGGGGACATGTGATAGTACGAGTGAGAGATATTTCTTGTCCTTTTTCGACAAGTGAGTCGGTTGCCATAGAGAGAGAGCTTCCGGGTCAGGGGGAGCTATCGTTGGTATATACGAGACTCTATCCTCATACTCGATGAAAGAGGAGAGAAGAGACTATAGAGATTCCAGAGTAACCTAAACCAGTTCCATGCCCAAGGTCTTTGCC
Source organism: Pinguicula moranensis (assembly GCA_028565015.1). Lineage (NCBI taxonomy): Eukaryota > Viridiplantae > Streptophyta > Magnoliopsida > Lamiales > Lentibulariaceae > Pinguicula > Pinguicula moranensis. The sequence goes on from JAOWBN010089612.1 coordinate 794, forward strand.
TGCTTCGACTCCAGGGGCACCTTCATCTTCATATTCATGTGATACTACTCCTCTCACTAATATTCCTACTCCTCTTACTGCTATCCATGTCCCTGATATTACTATTAGGAGGACCACTTGCAGCAATGCAGGGGTTCCACCAAACAGATATAGTTTTTACCCTGATATTTCTCATCCCCATGATATTGCTAACTCTATCTCGTACTCTCATATACTTCCTGAACATGGAGCATTCATTGTATCTTTGGACATTGTCTCTATTCCTAAGTGTTGGCAGGTGACTAAAGTAGACTCGAGATGCAAAGCAACAATGATAGAGGAGCTTGAGCCCTTACAAAGAATAAAACATGACGTCTTGTGCCACTGCCACTTGGTAAGAAGACTGTTGGATGTAGGTAGGTATTTACTGTGAAGCAAAACCCTGAGAGCAGAGTGGAACACTATAAGGCATGATGGGTAGCTAAAGGATGCATCCAGGTGTATGGGATTGGTTACGATGAGACATTTGCACCCGTGGCAAAAATGAGCACAGTCAGAACTCTGGTCTCTATAGCAGTGAATAAAGGATGAAACACTTGTATCAACTTGATGTGAAGAATGCATTTCTTTATGGTGAACTGGAAGAATAGGTGTACATGGAGATTCCTCCACGATTTGGCACCAGTCAGACTGAGGATCAGGTTTGCAAACTTGAAAAATTACCGTATGGTCTGAAACAATATCCTCGAGCCTAGTTTGACAGGTTCATGAAGGCCATGATTGGCATGGGTTATCAGCAAACCAATGCCGACCATACTGTATTCTTCAGGCAGGATGGAAGTCATTCCACGATGCTAGCAATATATGTGGATAACATGACCATTACTAGTGATGATGAGAGCGAGATTGCAAAACTGAAGGTGAGACTGGGCAAGGAGTTTGAGGTGAAGGATTTGGGCCAGTTGAAGTATTTTCTTGGGATTGAGGTAGCTAATGGGACAAAGAGAATTGTTTTGTCCCAGCGAAAGCATGTTCTAGATTTGCTCCAAACGACAGGTATGTTGGGATTCAAGTCCGCAAAAATGCCGATTGACCAGAGATTGAAGTTGAATGCAGAAGCTAGCAAGCCAGTTGATAGGGAACAATATCAAAGGTATGTAAGCCGACTTATATACTTGAATCATACTCGATCAGATATATCATTTGCTGTGAGTATGGTTAGTAGGTATATGCATGACCCTAAAAAGGGTCACCTGGATGCAGTGTACCAAATATTGAGATACTTGAAGAGCGCGCCGGGAAAAGGGTTTATCTTTAGAAAGAATAGGCATCTTAATATCGAAGGATACTGCAACTCAGACTAGGCTACATGTGCTGATGATAGCAGGTCCACGTCTGGTTATTGCATATTTGTAGGAGGTAATCTAGTCTCTTGGCATAGTAAGAAACAGACAGTAGTGACTCGTTCTACAGCTGAGGCAGAATACATAGCCATGGCCTTGAGTGTTCCTGAGATGATTTGGTTGGGATTAATACTTGTGGAACTCAAGATAGACCCAAATCTGCGATTAAAGTTGTGGTGTGATAGCAAGGCAGCTATCGGCATTGTCAACAACCCAATACAGCATGATAGAACCAAGCATGTGGAGATTGATAGGTTTTTTATAAAAGAAAAATTAAATAGCAAGTTGTTGGAACTTAGTCACATAGTCACCAAAGAACAAGTTGCTGATGTGTTGACTAAGGTCTTAGTTCCCTATGGGGCTGAACATTCAGAATTCAAAATTCGGAAATTTCGATTTCCAAAATTTTCTGAATTCCGAATTTTGATCGGATCGGAATACGATTTCAGTTCCGAATTATATTTCGGATCGAATTGAAAATATAGGATTCAGAATCGGATTTTTGAATTATTGAACTTTTTAAAAAAAAATCATTTTAGATGAAATATTTTTGAATTTCTAAAATACTTCCGAATTTTTGAAGTATTTCTTTTGAATTTCAGATTATTTTTTTTAATTTTTATTATTGTTAGAAAATTTCAAATTTCCAAATTCCAAACTGATTTCCGAATTTCCGAATTCTGAATTCTAAATAACTATACGGAGCGGATCAAAATTCAAACTTCATTTCCGAAATTAATTTGGGTCGGATCAAAAATGGACATTTCCGAATTTCGAATGCCCAACCCTAGTTTCCTAGATCTTGAAAGACTTTGTAACAACATGAGCTTAATTGATATTTTTCGCCTTATTAAGGGGGAGTGTTGGTATGATATTAAAGATTGTGGATTAGAATGAAATTAACAAAACTCTGTACCTATTTAAACCTGAGAGTGTCAACTCAATTAACAATTTTTCCATTTTACAATTATATTTTTGGCACGAAAATCACGCTCCTTAATTGAACGCAACAAAGAATGACATTTACGCTCTTACTCTATCCGTCGTAAAAAAAAGGGATCACGTTCATATATGCCTGGAAGTGTTGTAATGGCAAGTGATGACCCACGTATAAAAATCTCATCCAGTTATATATAGTTGTCCATAAAGCATACGATTCCACGCATGACCAAAATAGATGTGTCACCCCTTCGTAGTCTACCTTGCAAAGAGCACATAAGCTTACCTCCAAAGAGAATGTCATACCTCGGTGAATGAGATTATCCATTGTGGCTATGCGTGATTGGAGCACACGCCAGCAGAAGGCCATCACACAAAAAGGAAAGCGTTTGCCCCATATCTCGGCTAACTCAGTCTGAGGAGCCATCGCAGGCACAGTTGTGGAGAAAAGTGCCCGATAGCCACTCCAGATTGTGTAATCTCCAGTAGTAGAATTTGTCCATCGTCAAGTGTCTTGTCCTTCACGCGGGACCAAGTCCTGTATTTGTATTTCCCTATCCCTAATCCAAGCCAATTCTCAGTGACTCAATGGTCGCCACCAACTTCAACGCCATTCAGATTCCCCCGCCGACCATTTCTCAACCACAGAGATACCTTTATCTACTGCCTGCTGATATATACGGGTGTCTCTGGTAGCTAACTTTCCAGTGCTAGTCCAATCATCTTCCCAAAATCTCATTTTTCCCCGTCCAGCATCACTCGTTGTATTCAATTGAGAAACCAGCCCTCTGAGCAAATAATCTTCCGAAGATCTCTCCACCAACGTGTAGAAGACCGAGTTTGGGGAAGGTTACCCCAATCACAATCCAGACTAAGAGTCTTGAAATATTTGGTGATGATAATATCCCTCCACTGGCCATCATCCTCCGTTTTCAATCTCCAACCCCATTTGGCTAATAAATCATGATTGAAAGAGCCCACGTCCAGAATCCTTAAGCCCCCCACTTGTTTACTTCGGCACATTACGTCCCAACTAATCCATGAGATTGAGCCACTAGTCGCATGACTAGATTTCCACAAGAAAGCTCGGCATATACTTGTCATCTCATTAATGATCGATTTTGGTGCCATATACAATGAGAAAAAATAAACTGGCAGATTGCATAGGACACTTTTGACGAGTGAGACCTTACCCCCAAAGTTCAAGAACATATTCTCCCAGGAAAAAGTTTTGTTCTTCATAGCAAAAGTGATAGAACTCCAAGTACGATGACACCCCGGATTTCCACCCACATGGAGACCCAAATAATCAAACGACATGCCCATGATAGAGCAATGTAGAGTCTGTGCGCACTCCTGTTGCAATGCTTGGGAGATGTTGATTCCCAAGAGACTGCTCTTCTTAAACTTGATCGTTAGGCCCAACAGCAATTCATATATACGCAACACCCCTTTCATTATACGTACATTTTCCAAATCTCCCTCGCCGAAGAAGAGGGTGTCATCTGCATGAAGAGAATGTGTGTATATCTGATTACCACAATGAATACCACGAAGACCACCATGTTCCAATGCAGACTTCAAGAGCATGTAAGACCTTCAGTCGCAATCACAAAGAGGAACAGGGATAAGGGGTCCCCTTGCCTCGGCCCACGCTCAAAATTGAAAATACAAGTGGAAGCACCATTCACAATAACCGAGCCAGTAGAGGACGTTAAACACTCCCTTATCCAACCGATCCATTGTTGACAGAATCCCATTTTGCGCATCATATCAAATAAGAACTTCCAGTTGATAGAGTCAAAAGCTTTTGCGAAATCAACTTTAGGAATAAGGCCGATGTTCCCGAACATTTCACGAAGTGAAGAAGTTCACTTGCCAATAGAATATCATCTTGTATTTGTCAACCTTTGATAAAGGCCAATTATTGCGGTGATATCAACTTATCCATTACTTTTCTCAATCTGTTAGCAAGTAACTTGGCCGGAATTTTGTATGCACTTCCAATCAATGAGATTGGTCGGTAATGACCAAGTTCGGAAGGAGATAGAATTTTTGCAGCCAGAATAATATAGGTGGCATTTAGCCCCCTAAGTAAATGGCCCAAATAGAAGAACTCTCGTAGGAAACCAATATAGTCTTGTTTAACTGTCTTCCAATGCGTCTGAAGGAAGTGGAAATTAATTCCATCAGAGTCTGGACTCTTCCTGCTTGAACAAGACCATAGTGTTGCCAAAATTTCTTCCTCCGTAAATTCAGAATCAGTATCCTATTATCCTCGTCTGTCAATCTCCTTTCACACTCCAAAGTTAAATAGGGGCGGTGATGATCCGACTCCACAAAGTGTTTTGAGAAATAAGATAATATCCCCTGTTTGACTTCAGGGATAGAATCAGTCCAGACGCCATCAAAGTATAATCGCTGGATCGTGTTCTTGTGTCGCCGCTTTCGAACACAAGCATGGAAGTAGCTTGTATTGTCGTCTCCTTCACGAATCCACTTCAATCTTGACTTTTGATATAAGATAGACGTCTTTCGGTGGAGGGATATCTTTAGTTGTCTCAAGACAGATTTTCTCCCCAATATTTCCTCTATAGATAAAGGTCGTACCTCCCCTTCAGTGTCATACCAATTGATTTTCGCATTCAAGTATTCTATCTCATGATCCACTTTGCCAAACACTTCACGGTTCCATATCTTGAGCTCCTATCGAAGATGCTTTATACGACAATGTAATAGATATGCCTTTGTACCCGTAGGTGATACAGTATTCCATTTTTCAGTCACCAGCTTGTGAAAGTATGGGTGAGAGTCCAAACAATCCAGTGTCATAAAAGCTTTAGGTCCCCAATTTCCTTCTAGCGTTTGTAGGATAATGGGCTGATGATCACCAATACTGCGCTCCAATGCAATCTCCAATGAGTTAGGACATAAGTCTAACCACCTCTCCGAAAGTAAGAAACGATCAATATGAATGGCACTTACTCCTCACCCATTGAGCCATGTATAAGAGAAGTGTTGTAGAGGGAGATCAATAAGCTCATTATCCAAAATAAAATCTGTGAAGTCCCTCATATCTGCAGTCACCAGGCCATGGAAATTTAAACGCTCCGTGTTGAAATCCCCATCAAGACAAATTGCAGTATAAGGCGCACAATACAAAATACCAGATAATTGTTCCCATAATGTCTTTTTTCGCAGCAAAGTCACCTGTAGTCGCATAAACATTTAGAATAACAAGCTTTTCACCATTAGAACGACATACGCCTTCCACAATCAGCATCTGAGGAAGTGGCGTAATAGTTTTCATGATGAAGTTAGAGGCTAACCACACCTAAATAAGGTCACCCGCACTACCTAGGGAGGGGCTGCCCACCCACCCAAAGTCATTATGATGCCATAGTTGCTGAACAATAAAACGATCAACATGTTCTGGCTTTTTTTCTTGCAGACATAACCATTTAATAGAATTGGATCAAACCAATTTCCTTATCGCCCCTGTCCGACCTGGAACCCCCAGGCCTCATACATTGATGGACATGATCTTCATAAAATAATGTTTTGATTCTCGCCCGAAACCACAACGCAAGGATCATGCGCAACATCTCTATTTTCCATCTGAATCAAGCGGCGCACCATATTGGCATCAGTTTCCTCACTCTATACACCAATAGTCTTACCAAGAGATCAATTAAACTCTGCTTCAGACGCCACATGCCTAGATACAGTCGCAATCCCAGTAAGATTGTCTCTTGTTATTATCAGTATCCTCCGGCAAAGATGATTCCCGTTGGTCAGGTGACACATCTAGCCCTCTATCCCGAGTCTCAACATGAATATTGCATGACTGTTTCACATTCAACTAGTATGGATGTGATCGCCTTTTCTTTTTTTGTCTTCGTTGCCTTCCAGATGTAGGGGTCTAGCCCAAACGGGTCTGAGTTTGTTGTATCTATAGCCACCGGGGAAGGATTAACTATTGGCATAATCGCATCATCATTCACACCCGACGTAACATGCACCGACGCAACATTCATGTCACCCACATGTTTCAACATTAGCCACTGTATCACCATTCATACAATCTTCAAGATTAGATGTCAAGTTTGCAACATTGTCTTCCACCTCGATAGGAATAGGCTCGTGTTGAACCGTTCGGCTGTGCTCGGCCGATGGCCCACTGACGTGAGCGGCCGAATGTACTGAGAGGTTTGGGAACTCCTGTGTCACTAAAGTATTGCTATAAGAATTATGTCGTGCAGGCTTCCTAAAATTATTCTCCCAACCTCGACGCCGAAGGGACTCCTCCAATATATATACAGAAAACCATTCATTAGTAAGTACCACCTTCACTGACTCATCAATACGGGCTTATTGTTTCACCTGAATCAGCATTCTAGCGCAATTCATCGAAGTACGTCCTAAGGTGTTGTTGTCAAGCCTTACAAATGTACCAAAATTCGAAGCCATATCCTTAAAAAAATCTTCATACCAATAGTGCAAGGGGGTACCCCTAATTTGCACCCACATTGCTCGCATGCCATCCCTCCTGTCTCGTTTCCAAGGATGAGCCCCCACAAGGCCAAGCCGCTCACCAAGATCCCCCTTCCCTTCCAATCGTGAGGTTCGAGCATCCGACGGGTATGACACCATAATCTCTCTTCCCTCCAAGCGAATCACCTTACCTCCATCCAAACCAAGTTCCATCAATCTTGTCTCCACACTATCCACCGTTCGGCCAGTCATTAGACTCCCAATAATGTAGTTGTCAAGCCATTTCGCTTGTTGGAGGATCAAGAGTAAATTGTAGTACCTTCACATTTGTGGTCACCTGCTCCGTAATAGGCATCTGCCCCCACCACCCACCACCCACATCGACAGGTGCAACCATCGGGGCCTTTCCACGTTCATCCATCAATGTCGGCCGTAGTTGATTAGGTTTGCGCACACGATTCACAAATATCTTACAATCCCCTATCCACAAGCCATTCAAACGACTCTCCAAGGCGGTAACATCCATACCAGGGGCAAAACGCACAAAAACGAATCGATGAGAGGTTGCCGCCTGATTGCGCGTAATGAATACGTCATGAATGACCCCCAAATGCCATAAAGATCCGCCTTAGGTCCGTTTTCGTGCAAGAAGACGGAAAATTGGAGACATAAAAAGAATTTGTCTCTTCACTGATGCATTTGATATGGTCCGGAAGTAGTGGTCTAGGCCGAGGCAAACCAGGATCCACCACTGTCGTTCCATGCGCCTAAGGGCATCTACGTCGTCGAGCCAACTCCCAAGCAACGTCGTTCGTATCCACACTCTTCATCAGTACGTCATCCACCACACCAGGAATAACATCACCACCACCACCAGCAGTGTTGGAAGAGTCATATTCTGGCTCGCTATCAGCAATTAGTTAGATGTCCACAATGGAAGCTGCAGCGATCCGAACGGACGCATCCCCTGGCGCATCAAATCCCACAACTGGGCACGCCCCCTCGCCCGCAGCCTTTGCCTCGCCACCGCCATCTACCTAAGTCAAGCCCGTGCTTGGATCCGCACCCGCCGAATTATGTCTCTGTCGGGTGATGTTCGGTAAAATCATCCCAAAAATTGGCCCCCCAACTACTCGATGAGGCATAGAAAAATGCGACTCTATGATTGTCTCAATCACTCGTACACCTCCCGCCGTCGATGAGCGAGTTGCCATGTACAACATTTCCTCGGCCGGCTGCACATCAACGTGCGCCCCCATACCACCATGATTCGGCGGACGTAGATCATCAGTTGTCGCCTGAAGCAGCACGACCGAGTATTGTCCTTCGCAAGGAGAAGATGCAACCGCTCCTATCCCGTCAGTATGTGCCGACATCACCGTTAGAGCAGCGTCGGGCACTCTGATTGGTCTGTCTGCGCGAAGAGACGCTTCTTTCGCATGCTCAACCACTTCAGAGCATTTTTCTCGTTTTTTTTACTTTTCCCATTTTTTTATCGGCCTTCACTAAACCCATTGTTAACACACACAAAAAAAAGAACAGAAGCACAAAAACAGAGTCAAATGGAAGTAAAAATCAGATAGAAGCACAATACACAAACAAAAAGAAGGAACCACGAAAGAAAACCTTGCATGGCTATTGAGGTGAGAACCTGCAGAGATACCGCGAAGAAAGGAATGTTGCAGAGAATAAAGGGAAAGTGACGGAGAGAAGATGAAACGTGCGGCTAGATCCACACGCCACTGGGAGAAATAGAAAACTGACAAAAAAGGAACGAGCATGAATAATTTCTTTCAGAAATTAAAAATGGGGATGGGTTGATTGATATGGCCAAATTATCCTCCTGCATAAATTCTCACTCAACCCAACCACTACAGCCACCCTATTGACCCTTCGACCCCGTCCAAAAAAAGAGGACTTCGAAATAAACCCGGACTAGCTCCAGTAGCCCATTCCAAGACCCTCCACCGCTACCCAATTCTTGCACATGGGAAAAACTAGTGAGAGGGACAACTCATTACGTGGATTGTCCACCACATGAAGTGCCAAGTCAGCTATAATTTTCCTATAAAATGAGGAGAATAGGTGCGGAGAGGGGAGAGAAAGATGGAAGAACTGGAACAAAACATATTTTGGTACTCCTAGTCCACAACCGAATTTGTAGAATCTTTTGGAAGGAAATTCGTACGTGTACATTGAAATAGTTGAGAACACACTTAACACACTTTTGGCCCCCAAGGAAGAATATTTCGGCTCCTCGACCCCTACAGCTTCCCTTGTCTTTATTTTCTATTTATTCTTATAATTCACTAATTAAACAGAACCCGACAGCATCAATTTTCTGATAAATTATTCTTCGTATAGTTGATGAATGATCAGGAATGTGCGACATAACTCTCTAGGAAATCAAAGCCAGCCCAGCTACTGTTCCGTAGAGAGTTGAGCATTTAATCCATTTCAATGACCAAATATTTTAAGAAAGTCGACATGCATTTCACGTTCCGCAAGAGCAAATATTTTGTCCGCCCTGTAAATGGCCGACCTATATTAGAAGCATGTCAAGAAGTTGTTAAGCAACCAGAAAGACAATGCTACGTAGCCAACTACGGTAAAACTCTCATGAAATGGGTCATCTCTAAAATTGCCTGAACACGAGTAGATTTGGAAAGGATAAAATGTTACCAAGACCACCTATATAGACGCTCCACCTGAAATGTGCTTTTTGTGTGTGTGATGCATAAATAAAATACCGATGAGGCCATGTCTAGCCAATAATTTTATCCTAAGGACTTGTATCTGGCTTGTTCACTATGGTTTTCATATAGTATAGCAGAATAAATATTAGCGTGTTCAGCATACTTGAAGTTCAACAGTTTGCAATTATTGTTCTCCAACATCACAATGAGAGAACATTTAAGGTTAAAGTTTTCTGAAACAAGGGTTTACCTGTATCCATCAATGGTCACCATCACCAACCAGGCCATAAGATAAACCTGTATGAAAGAGAGAAGTTAACACATATTGACAGTTGACTGAACAGTTTTCACCATACAAGATGTAAAACCTTTTAAAGTAGTAACAGACAGAAAATAACAATAATGATAATGCTATAAATTATTCAAGTGTCCAATCAATTCCTTGTAGCTCAAGTGGTGAGCAACCAACCTCACAACTTAGAGGTCCAGGGATCGATACTCTGGAGAAACAATTCTCCAGAATTTGGCCTATAAAAAAAAACTTATTCAAGTGTCCATTATTCATTGATTTACAATGTTTCGATAAAACTTCAACTACAAGTTTACGCACATTAATCCAAGCAAAAGCAGGTAACTGTGGCAAATCAGGTTATAGGAACTATCGAGAATGTGCAAGTATGAGGCTATTTTAGCTGGCATCGGACCTCAAAGTAAATTTCTCAAAAAGAAGCATCATGGGAATAACACATTCCCAATTCAGAACGGCAATGCTATGCGAGCTATTTGAACTGTCTGACAGTAAAACTGCAGCAAATCTACCTTGATCCACCCCTGGGCGTAAACCCGGGGAGAATAGCCACATGAAAATTGATTATAGAAAATTTTTAGAGGAAAATTAAGAGTTGGAAAAACTCCTACCTCGTGTTTGGGGTCAGAATCTCTCTCATCAAGTCCACCCTTACTGGTTTGTCGACATATTACCTTTACACTTTTAAAGCACTAAAAGAAGTTATTGCAACCAAAAGGAAGCTTAAGTCCAAATTCCTATGGGGAGTAACTGCTCTTCAGGCCAAACCAATCCATTGGATAAGGTGAGACATCATCTGTCAAATAGAAGAGTAGGGTGGGCTACAGATCACGAACTTGGAGCTTTTTAATCTAGCTCTGCTAGGCAAATGGTTCTGGAAAATATTGACTGAGCAGGAAGGTCTACTTAGCAATACTATTCAGTCTATCTATCTGCACCCAGAAGGCCTTGATAGAAACTAGACCACAATCATTGCTACAGGGCATGAATCTAGATGGTGGAAAGATTTATATAAGTTTGTGTGCTCGGCATTTTGGTTAAGCAACAATATGCAGCGGTGCATCGAAAATAGTGTTGGGATAGTGACCTAGAGCACCAATCTTTTGAAGGTGCACTTGTTGGTTTTATGTATTGGATGATTTATTTCATTTTGTTCCTTGAGTTTTATATGTTGCATGGATCATTGGAGTTGAGGACTCGATTTGTGAGACTCCGTGAATGATAACTAAAAATTCTAAATAAGTCTCTAGTCTTATATCATTAGCACGGAGCACTAAATGATTATAATGAATAGCATGTGGATTAATGCATGATCATATTTCACATATCATTGATACGAGGTATCTATTTAATCACATGGATATGCATGTACGGGTTACATAGTATTGGACACGACCCACATTGACTTGCTGTATGGATTATGTTTGTGTCATCGGCAAAGTCATAGACAATATTAATTCAGTTCTCTAAGATATTCATAATTCTAGATGATTAATATATATTACGTGAGATTATCAAACGTTTTTTATTCGAGGGCTATAAATGTAACTTCCGAATATGCATGACTCATGCTAGAGTTTGTGAATGATAAAGAAGATACCTGTGTCCGTCTCACTTTATGTGAGATTAGTGATATCCCTAGGCCCCTTGATGTGGTGATAATTGTTATGCATGCATTTGTGATTATGGGATAATCACATATAAACAATTATGCACTGAGGATCAAGAAAATTAATTAATGGTCAAGGATGACACATTCCTACGCTTGGCATCAATTAATGGATCTTATGACGAAGAAATTACTAAAGGAGATTAAAGGATCATGATTTGTCTGTACTAGATCAAATAATCATATTGCATTACTAGATGCCAATTATGATTTATAAATTAAAGATTATTAATTTATTACCGATCAGGGTATGGATCCTACTGGGTCACTCTATTTGATGAACTGCACCAGAGAGAATTAATTATGTGAGACATAATTGATGGATTTCGCGGACGGATCGAGATCGGGCCAAGTCAAATTAGTCAGGTTTAATTAATTCGATGACCCGGACATGAGGAGAAGAATTGGGTCACAGTGGGACCAATCCCAATTCACGACTACTGGGCTTGAATTTAATCGAGTCCAGCTCAATTCACCGTACTGGGCTCGAATAAATCGAGCCCAATATGCAGAGTATAAAAGAAACGAGAAACGAATTCTCGCGCCTAAGAATTCTGGCCATTTGTCTCCTTCTACCGATTGCATTTTTCCTCAGCTGCGACTCCTTCTCTGTGACAACTCGCCGTCGCCAAAGGTTGCCTTTGCCCAGGTCTAGCAGAACTGCCTTCGTCCATCAAGGAGTGAATCCCGTGAAGGCCTTGCATTTGGAAGGCTACCGTGAACGGGAATAATGATCGGAGCTCATGACGTCACTGGTAAGGTAAAATTTCTTCGATCCGTGCCATAGATCGAGTATTTACATGACAAGATCCTAGATGCATAGGGTTTCACTGTAATTTTTTTTTAAAAAAAATGTCAAAACCCTAGCCGGATCCTAACAGTGGTATTAGAGCAATTTGTGTGAAATCTTGTTCTTGGCTCTTGATTATGTAATTAGCAACTGGAATTATGGTAATTTCATGAAAATTGGACTAATTGCATATGGATTTGGGAAAATTGTGAAACCCTAATCTCTAGGGTTTGGGGTTAATCTCAATTAGGACCCTGTTATGATTGATTGAGTCAATTGGGGATGTTAATGCTTCAATTGAAGCTCAATTGCACTTTGATTCATGTTTTGAAAATTAAAGATTCAATTTTTGAAAGAAAAAAAAACTAAAGGAAATTGGAAAATTTTGCTTTAGGTTTTTGGAGATTATTCAATTAAGCTATTGTTTTAGTTAATTGGATTGATTGAGGGATGTTTAATGATTCAATTAAGTTTAAGTTGAATCTGATTTTGGAAATCCCAAATTGTTTGTTTCGGTTATGTCAAATTGAGACATATATTGTGCTTGATTTGGGAAATTTGGGGATGTTCCATGCTTCCTTAATGTTTAATTACATTATAGTTTAAGTTTGAACAAGTTGAGATGCAAATGTTGGTTGAGGTTTACCGAATGTTTATGGATTAATTGGCATGTTGTTTGTTTATTAAATTCATTTGAGTTCTACGAGCACGTTTATCCCTAAAGTTAAGCTTATGAGATTGAACTATCAAGCTGCCAATTGATTTGCATTTTTAAATTTGAGGCTAAGTAGACTGAGTTCAAGATTGCTTTATATTGTTTGAGCCATGTGCATTGCCTATACGAATGCATTGTGCTAACTTCATCTTGTAGTAAGTTGAGTAGTATGACATACTTATTCAAATATGTTGTATATTATTTGTTGCATGTTTGTAACATGGCATGTTGAGCAATTTATTAATTCTGGCAACATGTTAAGCCATTTATTCATTTATGGCAACATGTTAAGTCATTCGTTAATACTAGCAACCTATTTATGCCAATTTAGGGCCCGTGTGCCCAATTAGTTTAGTGTTAGTTTCGAGTTCATAGGATGAAGTCTCGAAAAGATATCTAACTGCTCGAGAAATGGACTTGGCCATGGAGCGAAGGTGACACTTCAAGATCGAAGATGTCATACTATTCAACAGAAATAATTGCATGGGATGTAGTTATTTTTGTATTTATTTATTTATTTATTTATTCGTGCTTTTGAATGATAGTTGCATGTCTAGATTTGAGAATGCATGCTAACCTAGACTTAGGATAAACATCAAAGAACGATTCAAGTCCTAATAAGAATTAGGACGTACTGCACTTCCTACTCTATCCCATTCAAACTATTGGAATTAAGATGATGTGATCCTACTTAGTAGGCGTCTCCCTTTATCCTTTAGGAGTTGGATTCGTGCGGGGCATATAGAGTGAGGCTTGTCTAATAGGGCTATCGGACCGTGTTCGAGCCCTAGTGCAATGTATTGGCTAACACGGGGTGTAGTTAACAAACTGATAGTCGTATGTAAGCATATGATTAACCTGGATGGTTAATAAACCCATTCCAAGTTACGCTGACGCTGATTTGGTCTGGTAAAATATGGATCTCAATCCTACTACATGAAGGGACATATCATATGCAGTAGAGTGTTTAGTAATATATTTTGAACTAAACAGAAGATATGAAACTAAACTGAATCTTTGCATGTTATGGGAGATTAATGATATCCCTGGACCCCTTGATGCAGTGATAATTGTTATGCATGCATTTGTGATTATGGGATAATCACATATAAAAAATTATGTACTGAGGATCAAGAAAATTAATAAATAGTCAAGGATGACACATTTCTACACTTGGCATTAATTAATGGATCTTACATGGCGAAGAAATTAATACAAAAGGAGATTAAATGATCACGATTTGTTTGTATTAGATTAGATGATCATAATGCATTGCTAGATGCTAATTATGATTTATAAATTAAATATTATTAATTTATTACCGATCTGGATATGGATCCTATTGGGTCTCTTTATTTGACAAACTGAAGCATAGAGAATTAATTATGTGAACCATAATTGATGGATTTTGCAAACGGATCGAGATCGGGCCAAGTCGAATTAGTCAGGCTTAATTAATTCGACGACCTGAACATGAGGAGAAGAATTGGGTCTCATTAGGACCAAGCCCAATTCACGGCTACTGGGCTCGAATTTAATCGAGCCCAGCTCAATTCACCGTATTGGGCTCAATTAAATCGAGCCCAGCTGTATGTGGCCATTGGGCTTAATATAGTATAAAAGATGCAAGAAAAGAATTCTCGCGTCTAAGAATTCTGGTTGTTCGTCTCCTTCTTCCAATCGTGTTTTTCTTCCGCCGTGACTCCTTCTCCGCGACAACTCGCCATCGTCGGAGGTTGCCATCGCTAGGGTCTAGCAGCTCCGCCTTCGTCCGTCAAGGAGTGAATCTCGTGGAGGCCTTGCATTTAGAAGGCTACCATGAACCGGAATAACGACCGAAGCTCGTTACGTCACCGGGAAGGTAAAATTTCTTTGACCCGTGCCATAGATCGAGTATTTGCATGACAAGATCCTAGATGCATAGGGTTTTTCTGTAAAATTTTACAAAAACAGTCAAAACCCTAGCCGGATCCCAACAAATAGTGTGGATACAATGTTTTGAAAATCCATGTGGATGACACTGGGATGCCTAGAAGACGTCTTCCCACGATTGTTCTCGGTTGCAACAACAATTGCAAGAAAAGTGTACCTGAAGAGCGAACAACTAATGCGGTTATTGCATTGGCGATGTCTTCTTTTTGATTATGAATTAATGTCTTCCCAATTCTAGAATCTGCCATTGCAGGTGTTGTAATTCAACCTAAAGAGCAGCAGGATACGTGGAGGCGACAACCGAATAGAGATCGCTAAATCTACAGGTAAGTACTACTTACACTGTACTAACACACTTCATGGGTACTATTTTGCAGAGTAATAAAGTATTGACTAGCAACTTAGGTTGCGGCTCACCGAAGCCCATACAGGCTTTCATCTTATGTCTAATCCAAGAAAGAATCCCAACGTTCGACAAGTTGTTTACAAGGGGTCTGTATAGAACAAAACAACAAAATTGTTTGTTCCCGAATGTGTGTTTTGTCAAGCAATTCAAGAAACTCTCCTCTCTGTCACATATTCTTCGAATGTGGTTATATATGCAAAATATGGCAAGATCTCTACAAATGACTTGGATATCATAATATGGGGAAGCAACCCACCTGTAGCACTATATCTTTGCTCAAGTAAGAAAAATGGAGTGAAACATGAAAATCTATATGACACAGCTCAGTCTTGGGAATATGGTAAGCTCGCAAATAATTTTTTGTTCAATTGTATACCCCAAACGATGAGATTATTTTGGAAAAGACACGTGTTTATTTAAATTTGGCCTACCACCTATAATGCAAAATTGGTATTAGGGAATTGACTTCACAATTCTCTCTTATATATAAATTTTAAATAGGTGCTTGGATGCGATAACCATTTCTTTTTTTTTACGAAAGCCACACTCCAAATAAAATAAGTGAATTTCCAAATAAAAAAAATTGATGCAGATCGGGTCAAATGGCTAGTTATATTACCTGATTTTCAGTTGTCCAAGGGGAGTATGATTTATGAATAGCGACGGCGACGGCGACCCACTTCAAATTAATCTTATTTTCAAAATACTCCCTACATTTATGAACACTATAAATCAACCCCTACATTAACATATTATTACAATCGTTTTTCAATGTTTTTCGTGATGAAAAAGATAATTTATTTATTTCAGATGTGCATCTTCTTTCTCCAAACGGAACTTGGAAGACTCGGATAGAACGAGCGATGGCTTCGCAACCCAACGACCCCCGCCAACCCTCGACGGCCCGGCCGTTCAAACCTCCGGCGGTCTCTTCGCAGGACCTCCCCGTTGACTACTCCGATTTCCTCGCAGTCATTTTCGGAGTCTTTGGCGCTATGTTCCGGGTGCGAAATCTTTTTTCTCCCTTTCACTGCGATCTATTGTTTTTCCCGACTTTTTGTATACTATATATAGTAATGATTGATTGGAATTTTGGTTTCCTTTTTTTATAGTATTGTTCTTGTCGTGATTTGTTTGATTTCATTTAGAGTTATGAATGGTGGAGTGATTGTTGAATTACATTTGCAGTACAAGATTTGCTCTTGGCTGGCTATTATATTCAGCGCTCAATCGCTTGCTAATATGAGAAATATGGAGAATGATCTCAAGCAGATTTCCATGGCCATGATGTAAGTTCTGTTTTTTTACTAGGGATTACTAGCAAAGACTTGGGCTTGCTGACATTAGTTGAAGAAGGAGAGTTTGCTTTACACCCAATAGAAATCTCTTGCGGTTCTTGCAAAGGGTTCATAACAGGCAGAGTTGATAAATGCAACGGAAATTTTGCATTTTCTGTGAGATGATTTGTAAAGCCCAAGGTCCTATTCAACCCTAAGCATTGCTTCTTCTCCTGCCTGTTGGGTCAATAGATGTACTTGTACAGGGATGACCTCTATGTCATATGTGGAAGGTTTTAGATTTTTCAGCATTTCGTAGCAATCGTCATGTTTGTATCTTTGACAACTAATTTTTCTTTTTTCACATTTGAACACAGGTTTGTGATTATGGGATTGGTGACAAACTACCTAGGTTTGGGTCCTCGGCCAAGTACAAAAAAGTAGTGTGACGGATGTCCTGATTTCTGAATATGAAATCTTTCAGGGGTTCTTGCTCTAGCCGAAAGTTGGCATTGGTAACCACTCATCGAGGACATCCAATGGTTGTAACTACTAATTTAGCATGTGTAGTGTAGTCGTGGAAAGAATACTACTTTTTATTTTGAAAATTTAAATTTCCTTTGAGATGTATGTTGTACTCTGATGATGGTTTGTTTCACAAAAGGATCAATTTAAGACTTAATGATTCAAATGCTATTCAAGGGCTGGTTTTCTTTGCCCTTTTTAACTTGACGTTGTTGCATGGCTCCAGTATACTGTCCTATACTGCTTGGGATTGCATGGCTCGCTAGCTCTTCTTTCATTCAATTCAAAGCTGATGCCCATGGACATGGAGAATCTGTTGTGGCATAACTAATTATCCACTTCTTGCCACTTCTTTCCCCATCATATTTGCCCATGTCATAGATACATATTCTCTTTCGTAATTGCTTCTTTAAACGGGGGTATCTCAGGTGATCTGATGTGCCTGTCATCTAGCAAAACAAAGGGCTTGCAGGTTGTGTTGAGCAATCCATGAACACATGATCTTCAGTATTTTTCTAAAACTTCTTCCTTGGAAAGAAGAGGTAAAGGTGGTTATTTTCAAAACCTTTGAATCACTTGGTACTTTTGGGTTTACTCCAAATGCGCTGCGAATGAAACTTTTTTGTTTTGATAACCTGTGGTATCCAACTATCGGAATAACCGATTAATTCACATTGACCCATACTCGGCGATCCCCATACATGGATTGGGCCAATCGTGGGTCGGAAGGAAACTTTGAAACTTAATTCGTGAATTTATTAAACTTTTATTAGCTGGAAAAGTCAATTTTACCCTTGTTGCCTCATTTGTTCTCGCACGGATATGGACGTTTCATTTCTTCACTCTTCCAAATTAGGGTTTTTTTCAAAATTGGGCCATCTGCTTCTTCTTTGCCTGGCGATTGATTCGCTCGATCAAGAACAGAGCACAGCTAATTACGATTTGTCCGTATAGGACTTTGCTGCTCAACCATCTGTTCTCCTGCAGATTCTGAATTGCTGAAGGATGTGGTCGGATATAGCAGACATGAACTTGAAGTGGCATGTGAAGATTTCAGCAACATCATTGGATCTTCTCCCGATAGCCTGGTATACAAAGGCACAATGAAGGGTGGTCCGAAAATTGCTGTATTATCCTTTTACATCAAAGGAGAACATTGGACTGGCTACCTTGAGCTTTACTTTCAGAAAGAGGTATGTTTTTCATCCTTCAAATCTTTTTTGATGTGGCTTGGATGTAACTGAACTATTTCTCCATTTCAGCCTCGATAAGGTGCATTTGGAATTATTAACTTTATTGGTGATGCAAGTGGCTGATCTTGCACGACCTATGAAAATCATTTTGGGAACTGCCCAGGGATTAAAGTATCTTCATGCAGAACTAGATCCACCGCTATCCAGGGGAACATTTATGCTTTTGGGAATCTTTTACTCGAAATTTTGAGCAGAAGACCTCTGTATTCCCATGACAAGGGTTGGCTAGTCATTTTTTGAGGTCAATGTTGTGATGGGGCATAGATTGAAGCACAATTCTTTTCCATTAGTACGTGTACCTCTTTTGTGATTCTCTGTCATGGACTCATGGAAATTTGCACAAGGTGCAAAAGAGTTGAAGAACATTTCAATTGAGCACAAACTACACTACAAATCTGAACTTTACTTCTGCTAAAAGTTAAATCTGAATCTATCCATCCGATTAAATATGAAGAAGATGCTGCCCAAAAACTTAGTTTTATCATTCATGAAAACTGCATAATCCCAAAAAAATTGCTTTCACATTCGTACAACCAAAAAAGCGGACGTTCAATCCATCTCGAACTTGAATAATTTACAACGCAACTCTCCACGTTCAATCCACGAAGCTATACATGATTGCAGGACCAATCTTCAAAAAATAAAAAAAGGACAAAGGATTAAAAAGTAACATCTTAGCTATTGAACTATATTTAAACAACAGTCCATATCAATTCTGAACGACATTAAGAAATTATGAAATAAGTTCATGAGTATTAAAGGAGCACTAAATTTCTAAGAACAAAAGCTAAATTAAAATATTTAAGCTACAACACTGGTGAATGACCAGAAGCTGAATAACTTCAACACCATATGATGAATCTGAGATGTAAA
>JAOWBN010089723.1:3311-20049 GCA_028565015.1 Pinguicula moranensis
TCATTACAATACCCTTTAAACAAATCAGAAACATATTCGCGACCATGGTTGGTTCGAAGAATCTTAACTTTTCTATCCAACTGGTTCTCTACTTTTACTGCGTAGCTTCTGAACACATCAAGTACTCCGTGGCGATGAGACAACACATACTCGCGTCCAAAATGCGAGTAGTCGTCTATGAAGATGATAAAATAATAAGTCCCATGGCATGCTTACACGCTCATGGGTCTGCAAATGTCAGGATGAATTCATTCTAATGGACTTGTGGCTCGAGAAGCCTTACCGAAAGGCTTCTTGCTATTCTTGAAAGCTAAGAAAGGTTCACACACAGTCAACTTAGCCTTAATGAGTTGGTTTAATAGACCGCATTAAGCAAGTCTATTTAACATATCTTGACAAATGTGACCAAATATAGCATGCCTTTTAACATATTCAAAAGTTGTCATTGTTGAAAATTAAGGCAATGGATGAATTAAATTGAATCGTTATAAATATCATCCAAATCAAGAATGCAAACACCATGTTTGTATGAACCGTGACTAAACAAATCATCGCCGTACTCAATTTTCAATCCACTGGGATGAAAATTAAATGAAGAATGTAGTTGTATCAAAGAAACAACTGAGACTAAACAATAATGGATTCCCTCCACATAAATTGTGTCGTATAACAGTAATGTGTTCCTACTATGAAGTTCGAGCTTGTAGGTGCCAATACCCATAACATCCTCTTTACTATCGTTCCCATGGTTACGCTTTGTGTTCCGGTGACACAGCGATAAAACTCGACAAATCCAGCACAGTCATTCACTACGTGTTGGGACACTCCTGAATAAACAATTAATTTAGGAAAGGAGTTGGCAACTAATGCATGAGAGTAAATGCAACATTTGTGGTTATTTAGAGAGTAAGGTACTTTTTTAGGCTCAGAACAATCCCGATAATAGTGTCCTTTCTTTTCGCAATTATAGCACTTCACACGTGCCATATTTTTAGGGACGTTAGCGTTGGGCTGTTTAGTGTGTTTTTTTGAACAAATTTCTGAGTCTTGTTTGTTGACTTACCAAATTTCTTGTTTCTCTTAGGGTTTCCCCATTAGTAGTAAAACTTTGGTAGGGGGTGCGGGAGCTCGCAGGCTCTTTTTCAAGATCGAGATGCTTGGATATGTCAGCAAATGTCTTGATGTTCACGTCAGGATTCATCAGAGTTTTGAAGGGCATGTATGTTTTTCCTTTCATCAGGTAGTGAACGGATCACATTATTTAGCTGTTCAAACTCAAAAATATCGATCCCACCATCTTTGAGATCGTGAAGCATGGTACTCATGATATAGAGGTGTTCTAGTATAGGTCGACTTGAATAAATCTTGTACTGAAGCCAATTTAGGTGCAAGGCACAGAGCCTTGTAGCTGATGTTTGGTCGTGTTTTTCCTTTAGTTTGTCCCATATGGACTTGGCCATGGGCTCCATATCGTACGTGCTAATCAAGTCACTATGTATGCAGTACAACATAGCATAGCATTACGATGCTTCTTGGCCCATACTTCGTAAGTTGGTAAGTGTTTTGCTAGTTCTTCCATGGTTATATGCTCAAGAACGTTATTTTGGTGCAGGAGATACTTAATATTCCTAGACCAAATATCATAGTTCAATACAGTTAACTTATCACTGGAAGAGAGCTCATTTATCATACTAGCGGTGCAGTTTCTGTAAGTATATTTTAAGGGCATTAGACATAGTTTTAAAATTAATTTTTTTGTGAAGAATTTTGGTTTATGTTATACGTTGACAATTTTGCTAGGCTCATAATCATCACGTCCTTAATAATAAAAAAAATTCTAGGAAAATCTAACTTTCACGTATTGAAACAAATTCAGGCAAAAATACATAGTAACACATACAGTCAAACTGTTTGACACATGTAATTGTTAATTGTAACAATTCGATGTTTTTTCGGTGTAGAGTACTTTTGGTTTAATTTTATTTGTTCTACCCAAAATAATTAGCACGAATAAATTGTTAACGTATAACAATTCGATTTTCTTTTAACACATAATTAAAGGAAATTTTTCTAAATTATCAAAAGAATCTGAATTGGTTCGGATGGGATCTTTAACCGATTCGGTAAGCACCCAGGTAGCTAATCTTGTACTATAATTACGGTGATCAGCAACCTAAGTGCTACCATTCCTCGGTAAGGCTCTAGATGTCTGGATGAGTCACAAGAGTCTCACTTAATAACTAGCCCTAAACAACGTCTTACGAGCATGATTAATGCGCATTCTTTTGAAATTCAAAGTAATATTGATAATATAATTTTGATTACCATCATTTAATTATTAACACATAGTTAATAATTATATGTTCATTAATTTTATTAGTTTGAAACATATTCTCTAATAAAATTAATTCTTAATTCACATACGCATGCTTTGAATTTAGATTACACTTAGCATATTAGTCCTAATTATGCATACTAAAAATTAAATTGCACTAAGAAAATTAAATTAATTCCTAATCATGCATACTAAGAATTAATTGCACTAACAAAAATTAATTCCTAATTATGCATACTAGATAATTTATTTGAAATTTAATTGTACATAGCAAGTAAAAAATAAAAAAAAATGCATGTAGGCATTAATTTTAATTTTATCTAACAAATAAAAAAAATTCCATGATAATATTTGTATCCTAATCACGTATATTAGGATAATTCCTAATATTGATAACACCTAACATATTAGGATATTTCTAAATCAAATTTGTATCCTAATCACATAAATTAGGATAATTAATACATGTTAACAAATAACATTCAAAATATTTTTGTTTACACATAACGTTAATATGGCAGTTCACATTTTTTTTAAGAATTCTATGAGTTCGATAAGAATAATAGTAACACAAAAACTAAAGTTGATTCTTTAAGATTCTTTTTTTTTATAAGACAAATTTCATTAAATGAAAAATAAAATATTTACAACTTTCTTGTCATAGATGAGAAAGTATAATGCAAGAAAATAAAATAACTGGAGATACAGTTCTTTTCCACGGGCTGAGCTGAGGCGTGTGTGTTCAAAAGCATTGATCAATGACAGTTAGTTATGCAGGCTGTCATAATATGATTACAGAGTCTTTAGAGCATCATAAAAACCGTCTCGGCCTGCACACCTTGTAGTATCTTAGTCATAAGATTGTTGTTTTGTTCACTAAGCAATGACTTAGTGGAACCAACAACATTGATCTTTTGACCATCGACTACTTGGGCAATCACACTAGTATGACAGCAGGTGTATTTACTGAAGTAGTTGACATTGTTCAGTCTGTTAACCTTATAACATCAATGCCCTATGATTGCTGGTGTTCCACACAGACCTCTTACATGACCCTGCCGAATTTAGAACCTGCTTCCTCCATCACATTACAACCTAGCTATTGATTTTGATTCGTACCTTTTCTCACTGTTGGGGCTCACTTGGGCTCTTCTCTTCTCTTTAGGTTCAAGGAGTCGAAATTCCAAGCATAATTATGATGTTCACTGTCCATCAGAGGCTCCTGAGTGAAGTCATCCCACTTAAATTGGAGCCTCAAGCAGATTACTTCTATTATTTCCAATCCTAACCTGTGCCACGATGAAGAAGGAGTAGAGTGAGGTAGCTCTAAGGACTGAGGATTGTTTTCTGACTTACCTTAAAGACAGTAGGTGTTCTCCTGTATACTTTGGCCACCCTGCAATATATATGTCGAGCATAGCTAGTTCCAGCGCCATTCAATTGCGTTCTTTCTCACCACCAGCATTGCTACCAGTACCTGCTACCAGTTCAGCTTAATAGATTAGAAAATCATGCATTTGCAAGGTTGAATTAACCAGTCATTTAAAGAAAAAGGAAACGTCTGTTCTGTCTGCCTTGCTCTAATCCATGTCCATCTTGATCTCTTAATAATTTGAATTGTTGCTTGTAACTTGTCCTGCTGACCTACGAAGTGTGTCCTATTTCGTAGTTTCCACACAGACCATGACATTGCTATCCACATATCCTTCCAGGCATCCATGTTGATAACTCAAGGTTTGGCTTGAACAAAGGTCTCCAATGTAGGTACCTACAGAAGATACAGAAGAATACCACTTTCAATTGCAAGCCAATGTCTAATTTCACGCCAGATATCTAGAACAGTAGGACATGTTTGAAATAGATGAACAACTGACTCTTCTGCTTCATGACACAGAGTGCAGTCTATCTCCTGTCCTTCAGGTATGATCCTCCTTCTTAGAAGCATCTCCTTTGTAGGAAGTGCATCTTGAAGTAGTGTCCAAACCATAATTTTTGCTTTCATAGGTGCAAACTTGGTCCATACTTTGTGCAGCCTATGTCAAACATCCATACTAAATACTGATTGAATTTGTTCCAGTATTTTTCTATATGCCGTGTGAACTGAGAATTTTCCATCAATACTACCTTCCCACACATATGCATCTATCTCATCCTCCCTAACTTGACTTCCCTGTACTGCCATTTCAAGATCCAGCAAGTCATTACACTCCACCTGTCTTAAATTCCTCCTCCATTGCCATATCCAGAACCCATGTCCCTGTCTCCATACTACCATATCAGTAACGAATATCTCTTACTTACCAGCCACTCTGAAGAGTCTTGGGAACCTGACCACTAGAGTTTCACCCCCTTGCCAACTATCTAACCAGAATTTTGTCCCCCTCCCATTACCTACTCTTACCTTCATGTTCATCTTAAACCAATTTTCATTCAGCACGTCCTGGACATTTTTCCACCAGCTGAAAGTATAGTGCCTTCCTCTCTGTCTGCCCACCTTTCTCTGTTCAGTCCTAAGATCTCTCAATTTCTTTAAGTCCCCTATCCTTATCAAACCATTCTGTCCATATCTTGATCTAAGTATCGACATCGCCAAACTCTCCACATTTCCCAATATCCTAGCTCCCCACTTACCAATCATAGCTTTGTTAAATGCACTGAGGTTGCACACCCCCAGACCTCCTTCCTCCCTAGTCACGCACAATTTTTCCATGCAACTCTATATAATTTCTTCTTCTCCTGGTCTCCCCCCAGAAGAATACTCTCTGAGCCGCTACTAGATTCTTTATGACTATGGCAGGAGCTTTATAGAAGGCAAAATAATGAGTAGGTAAGGCTGAAAGAACTGAGTTAAGCAGTGTCAACTTGCCACCCGATGATAGGTGTTTCTGTTTCCATAAGGATAACACCTTAGAAAATCTGTCATAAACTGGTTTCCATGTTTTTTGTCTGGCTGGATTGGCTCCCACTGGAAGCCCTAGATAGTGGAAGGGGATCCTACCAGTCTTACAACCCAAAAAAGTAGCCATGTGCTCAACCACATCATGAGACATATTAATCCCAATGATACTACTTTTACTGAAATTGATACTCAAGCCGGATATCAGTTGAAAATTCTGCAAGACAGCCTTAAAAATTCTAACTGTCTCCCAGGATGCTTCTCTAAACATCAACGTATCATCCGCAAACTGGAGGTGAGTTATCACTACCTTATCTCTACCTACTTCAATACCTCTCAGCAGATGCTCCATTACTTCTTTCTTGATCATGCAGGAAAGTCCTTCCGCAACTAAGAGAAATTGAAATGGTGATAGTGGGTCTCCTTGTCTTACCCCTCTACTAGGAAGGAATTCCTTTGATGGACTACCATTAATCAGAACTGATGCAGACGCAGACTACAGCAACTCCTTGATCCATGCCTTCCAGCAGGTGGGGAACTCTATTCTGTCCAGCATGTCTAGCAGGTATGACCAGCTAACCGTGTCATAAGCTTTATCAAAATCCACCTTCAAGATAATAGCTTGCTTCCTCAATTTAAGCAGTTCATCCACTGTCTCATTGGCCACCAATGACCCATCAATCAGTTTTCTTCCTTTTAAGAAGGCTGATTCAGTGATATAATCTCCTCCATCACTTTGCTGATTCTGCTTGCAAGAACCTTGGAAATTATACTTGGTATTACCCCAACAAGTGGGATAGGTCTATAATCATCCACCACCAATGGATCCTCGTACTTGGCAATCAGAGTAATATGGGTTGCATTGCTCCCTTTGGAGACTTTGCAGTTCCTATAAAACTCCCGGAACAGTTGCTCCACATCTTCCTCCAGCAGGTAATAAAACTGTTTCACAAACTTGAAGTTGAGGCCATTGGGTCCGGGGCTTTTCCCACTTCCACAACTCCTAGTTGCTTCCCAGATTTCAGTGTCCCCAAATGGTCTTATCAACGATTGTTTTGCAGCCATTGATAATCTCTGGCACCCCACTCTTCAAAGTCTCGACCTGTTTGGCAAACTTTCAGTGTATCTTCTGTTAAAGTGATCCTTGAAGCAGTATTTGACCTGGTCGGCCTGTTCAATCCATACATTATCCTTCCAAACACCAACTATTTCATCCCTCCTCCTGTTCCTATTAATCCACCTATGGAAAAAAGTTGTATTTTCATCACCCTGTTTAATCCACTTAATCCTGGACTTTTGGTACATCACATTGTCCATCCTCCTTGTTATTGCTTCTAGTTTCTCCCTCAGCCCCAGGTATCTTTGTACTTTACCTTCTCTGTCACCAATATAGTGGCCCTGTTCAACTGCCTGTTCCAACTCCACTACTTTTTGCAGTATCTTATTTCTTTCATCCCCTATGCTTCTTGTGGGCATCAGATTCCATTCCTTTATAGCCATACACAGCATCTTTATTTTGACCTTCAGCCTGTAGCTAGCATACCCAGGAATATCAGTGCCTCTCCAGGTATCCTCTACCAATTTTATAAAGGATGTATCTTCTAACCAGTAATCCAAAACTCTCATAGGCTTTGGACCCCAATTTCGTATGTTTGTGCCTAAATAGACTGGACAATGATCCGAACCATCCCTGTACAACCTTATTTGGTTCCACTCCACACCCGTACCCAACCCTGCTTCGTTCACTAAGAACCTATCAACCTACTCATTGCAGATAAGGACTTCAGATACCAGGTATAAGCCATTCTGGACATTTTCAGATCCATCAGTTTCATATTATTCACAAATTCTCTGAAGGCTGTAATCTCTCTCCCGAGGTCCCCATTACTCTGATGCACACCTCTCCTCTCATTCCTGTCCAACACTGCGTTAAAATCGCCCATCACACACCACTTATCCTCTTCTCTGCCAGGTAGGAATTCTGTTATCTCTCTCCACTGATCTAGCTTACTTTGCAGGTTTTGCCCTCCGTAGACATTCACCATGTGAGTGATCTCAGACTCAGTGTTCCTGTGGCAAGATAAGCCCAATAAATTTGAGCCAGAGAAGATCTGAACCCTCTTAAACTTTTTTATGTTACATATACAGAGCAGGCGTACTGATTGCCCAATAGATCCCAGGTAGCACCAATCAAACTCCTCATTAAACCATAAGTATTCGCATAGTTTTTTGTTAACCACCTCTATTTTGGTTTCCTGTAAACTAAGGAAGTCCGTCTTCTGTACTTTTATCAGTTCTTTCAGTCTCTTTCTCCTCGATTGTCCACACAATCCCCTCACATTATAGGCTATTATTTTTATCACAAGTCCTGTTTACCTCTTTCTCCCCGCTTAACCCTTGGCCTTTCTCATACTTCCTTCTATCATCACGGTTAATTTGTATCAACATTGCCTTGGCAGCCATTTTCTCCTTACCAAAGTCAATTCCCAGTTTCTCCCCTATGGCCAGTACCTGATCTACCCCAGACTTTCTATGTAACTATGTCCATCACTGATGCCCATACCACTTGAGAATTCCACCGTGTGCTTGGGGGTCATTTGATCAATCCATTTACACAGAGCACCCAAGTTTTTATCCTTGTCAATATCCACTTTTTTCTTTGTCTGACTTCTGGTCCTTGGGCCACCCCCTTTGGGCATAGTCACCTTTCTCCTTGATGGCGTAACACCTACTGGATCTTCTGACTTCAGGTTGACTTCCCCCAGAGGGGGAGAGCTCTCCAGTAGTAATCTCTCCTTCCTTTCCTTGAACTCATTGTCTTGTACCATGAGTTGTAGGCTCTGTTCCTGTACCTGTCCTATATTTTACTCTGGGGGATAACCTTTATTCTCCTCAGCTTCTTTGAAAACTACTAGCCATCCTTTGTCCTTGTCCATAGATCTTTCCTCCCAAGACTCACTTAGCTCCTCCTCCGTAGTTTCCTTTATTGACAAAATATCCCCCTGCAAATCCATTATTTCTTGGACCCCTTCATATTCACTCCTTGTTCCTCACTACCCCCCATGAGGAAGAACCCCCTGATGAAGTGCAGTCTTGCTCCCGTTCCCCGATCTCTCCCAGTTTACTCAACATATTCCTTGACAATACTCCATTTGTCTCCTTCATCACTTCTGCCTCTTCCCCCTTCCCTGGATTCATGATCTCACGTACCCCTGGAATACCTATTTCAGCCCTGTTCAATACCTTGAATTCCATATTCGCTGGAGGAGGATGGTCTCTTGGTAATATCCCAGGTATTTTCGTCGCTGTCACTGGCTGTTGCACTAATGTTGGCCACCAAGTCAGTCTCCCTGGTTTCCAGTTCGTTGTTGTCTCCCCCATCCCCTTATTATTCCCTGCTGATCCCTTACTAGCTCCCTGCTCATTCAAATCTATACCATCCTCCAAGTCTGATTGCTCCAAACTGTCCTCTAGTTCCTTATCTGAACTTTCCCTGGATATATTCATGTCAAACTCTTGCCATAAACCCTCAGAGAACCTCCCCTAAGGGACCTCCATCACATGAAGAGTGAGTTGGGTTTTGTCGACCTCCACCACCAAGGAGGGTTGTACCATTTTTTCAAGATCCACCTCCACAAGCATCTGAGCCACTTCCAGGTACTTTCGGTTAAGTGTAACCTCGTCCACTCTAATTAAATTCCCCACCTTCCTGCCAATCTGTTCCAGGATGGATTGTTCCCAACATTTCAAAGGTATCCTGAATACCTTCACCTAGCACAATATCTTCCTTGCATCATGTCGTTCCTCCTTTCCTAACCAGCCCTTTAAGTCAGTAACCCAATTACCCCACCATGACTTATCTTCTATTAGGACTCGCAGATCTTTCTCTGTCTCCTCCCATAGCACTTGCCCATTTTCCAGTGGACTGACAGTCAGATTGAGATACCCAGCAGACCTTAGTGCCACTACTAGGCTCCTCCACCCATCCTTCACTCTAAGTGTCCCCACACCACTAAACTAAAGCCACTGAGGTGTTCCTTCTCCTGTTTTCAGTCTTAGCTTCTGAGTGTGTCGTTGATTTTGATACTGTTGGGGGGCAGTGGATGTCTCCCCTATCAGTATCTTCTTGATCGGCATCGTATCCAGCTTTTCCAACTTAGTCTACATAGTTGGTTTCCAGTACTTCCCACTCTCCTTCCGTCCTCCCACCTTCCTTGATTAGAATCTGGCTATATTTGCCTGTAGCTTGTATGTTCCAATCCACAGGTTGTTAAGGTTAACTAACCATTCCGTCACATCCCTTGGGGCACCTATATCAATAAAACCAAAGGTTGTGCCATTGTTTCTCAATTTCCTTGCCACCCTCAGTGACCTTATGTCTCCCAGTTGTCTTATCTGGGCCTCCAGTACCAACTCTGTACAGTTCGGTGGGAAGTTCGAAATGAATATGTAATTTTCATTTCTTGGTTCATCATTCCCAACCTTGCTGCCCAACCTATGATGAATTGGAATTGGGTTCTGATAGCCTAGTACCTTAGCATAAGAAACTCCTTTGTGAACCACTTGTGAACTTCTCAGAGATGGCAGAATGTGTTGCTTCCCTGCTCTAATTGTTGCGCGTCTCATCCTTTTTGCTTGGTGCCTTGGTGTTATCCACTGAAAACGCATCTCGGAAAATGTTGTTCTGACCTACCAAATGAAATGAAAAGCTTTCCGGGGGCGAGAACAGCCCCGGGGAGGAGGATTAGAGTGGTAGTTCAAGCAGTAACTGCTCCAAGCCTAAGACGAGAGCTGGAGATGAAGGGTAGCTATAGTGAACAGGTCTCGCCATTTGTACGGAGCGAAACATTCAAATTCTCTTCAAACAGCATTCGTATGTTATTTAAAATTTTTATTCTTAAGGATTCTTATAGAACATCTCGATAAGAATAATAGACGTGAATTCACTAGTAACACATAAGTAATTCTGAAACTTTTGACATAATCAAAACTTTTAGTTTAATTTTGTAATCAAAACACACGATTAATTACCAAAGTTTTGAAAGATTAACATATTTTTGAAACCTTTTTGAAATAAATAGATTTACAAATCATCATTCAAACATAATCAAGAACGAACATAATCAGATCTGAAACATGGCTCCGATACCACTGTAGATCTAATTAGGACAGATTTAATAGTTAAATTAAATACGTACGAATCACACCTTTCAATGCGGAAGCGTATAGAACTGTAATGTTCTTGTTGATTATATCACGAAAACGAACAGGAGTTTACCAAAGCCTCCTTGTAATCCACGAACACAATCCACGATTCTACCAAAGTCTCATTCTAATCCATGTACTCAAAACTCCACATTCACAACAATTCGAGAGAAACTGTACATATGTTTTTTGTTTTCAACACATGAGAATATGAATATTGGTGTAAGTAAATAGGCATACTGAACGTCCTACTTATAGGGAGGAATTAGAGTTTAATAATTAACATATAATTACATAATTGACCCTAAATCTAATTAGATAGAATAATTTTACTCTAATTAGAATTCTTAATATTAGATAATAAATTCTTACTCTAATTAGAATTTTTAATATTAGGTATATAACAAATAATTACCATAATAATTATATTAGACATATTTATCTATTTTGTCTAACATGGATAATTAGATTGTAAAATAACCAAAATACTTACCTATTAGTATAATTCGGGTTCTTACTTTCTTCCTCTTCTTTGCAATACTCGAATCTTTGCCCCTATTATAATCACTATATTAGCTCAACATCACATAGTTTCTCATTCTCCATATGCAAGACTAAAACAAAATATTTACTATTTAGGGTTTTAAAAGTTCATTTGGAGTATCACAAAAATGAAATCCTCAAACACCAGTAATGCATTATTGTGTTCCTGTACCCGTTCCATTCCCCATTGATTTCCATTTATGAAAGGCCTCGACAATTATATGCAATTGGTGCCCCCCGACGAGTGTGATAAATATCGTTGCTCTTGCCTTGCTCTCTCACACACCACACGCACTGGGAGTGGGAGTAGTATTTATTAGCTGCACGCAAATGTAGAAGAATTGGAGATGCACAAAAAATAAAAAGATTACAACAAAGAAAACAGCAAAAACAAAACTTGAGAAAGGAAGATTGATTTTGTTGCAACAAGAAAAAAAGAAGTACCAAACACACATCTATACATTGTATCTATGGACTGGAACGGTGGTAACGTTAGGAATCCGTTTGATCCTAAGCCGGAGAGTTCATTCAGTTTTCTATACAACTACAATTACGACAAATTCCCAGGTAAATCAACGTGGACAGTGATTATACAGCCAGTACTGTAAACTCATGCATGCAATCTAGAACAAGGGTTTTTGATTCTGTCTGATCCTCTTTGTTTTGTTCTTGTTCTTTTCGTTAGTTTTAGAAATGAAGCAGCCGATGGTTGGTTCGGGTCCGCAAGTGAATCTTTTGGGTCTCCTGGATAAGAATAGCGTCCTGAACATGAACTACGTTCAGGATCCAAAGAAGAAACGCTTGAGAAACGAGCAGCTAGATCTTCTTGAAAGTAGCTTCCAGGAGGAGATTAAGCTGGACCCGGAAAGGAAAATGAAGCTCTCAAAGGATCTCGGACTGCAGCCGAGACAGATAGCAGTATGGTTCCAGAACAGACGGGCACGATGGAAGGGGAAGCACCTCGAACGATTGTACGATGCGCTCAAGCAGGAGTACGATAACGTATCCAGGGACAAACAGAAGCTGCAGAAAGAGGTAGGACTCTTGCAAAACTTGAATGAATAATTTTTTTTTTAATTGCTTCCTAAGTTATTAGACCAAATGATTGATTCATAGTAATTCAAGTGGCTGATCCGACTCGGTAGGCCTAATGGAGTCCTCTAAATAATTTGGCCAATCAATTTAAAGTTCTTTGACTAAATGGCTATCTAGATATAGTAGCAATTGGCGGATATAGAATTTTTTAAGGGGGCTATATTTTATTTGTGGTGCATAACAAAATTTTAGAAGTAAAAATAATTTTTTTTTGGGGGGGGGGACCATCTGTGTTGTTTGGATGGGTAAGTGAGAGTTAAAAAAAATAATTTACATATTCAAGAATTTTACAAACTCAAACAATAATAAAAAAATGAAATTTAAACAATTTAATATATTACGAAATTAACTTTCAATAAAAATTATTTATTAAATATATAATTCTATTACAAAAACATTTAAATATATATTTTTAATTTTTATATATTTTTTAAAACAAAATACGGCCCAAGGACTTTAATTTCTCAAGTTTCGGGTTGCCATGCTATTAATATATAGAAGAATCTGTAGTTCATATGATACATACAATGTTGGAATGTCATACTGCTGCGGAATGACAAACCATGAAGGTATCAGCAAAGGATAGTACCATAGCTTTCAATCTTTATTATAAAACAAATGTAAAAAGTGGTTATTTCTGCCATACTGTTTCCTACCCCTGGATTTTTCTTATCCAAGGTTTGCCGGGGGAGGTTTTAAGGAGGTGGAGAAATCTCCTACTTAAACACTTTGGTTCGTAAGGGACATGAGTTGTCCACTCTGTATAATTTTTGGATTCAAAAAAAAAAAGTATAAAGTCAAACTACAGAGGGCTTGCACAAATTAATATCATCATTGTTTCTTACTTACCTTTTTCTTTTCTTTTCTTTTTTTTAAAAAGAGAGAGCTATCAATTCAAATAAATATCATCATAATCGATCTCTTTTTTCTTATTTATTAATTTATTTTCTCGCATTCTTTGAGTGAATGTCAAACCACATACAATGTGAAATCAAGCCCGAAGACCATATCACCTACTATTAACTTTCCACAGCTACACTACATGTCTTATCCTTCCAATTTGTGCTTGTCGGCTTGGAGTTGGAAAAATCCATGAAATCACACCACCTAGCTCTTCATCTACTTTCTCCTCATGTAAGTTATTCGCCATTTTTCCATTATGAGTCTTCCCTTTATTTTCTTCTCCAAAAGCGAGTATGTCAAGGTAGTCTGGTTGATCCCTTTTTACAAATGCA
Organism: Pinguicula moranensis; assembly: GCA_028565015.1. Taxonomy (NCBI): domain Eukaryota; kingdom Viridiplantae; phylum Streptophyta; class Magnoliopsida; order Lamiales; family Lentibulariaceae; genus Pinguicula; species Pinguicula moranensis. The sequence continues at coordinate 16,621 of JAOWBN010089723.1, forward strand.
TCTGCAATGCTATTAGCCTCCATGTACTGATGTTGGACCACCACTTGAAGTCCCACCATATTGGAGTTTAGCTCGTCCCAGAAATCCCATAAATATCACGGATCACATCTCTTTTGGTTAATCCAGGTAACTATCAAGCCCGAGTCTGTTTTGATGACTATCTTGTCACATCTTTTTTATCTACATAACTTCATTCCCTCTGTGATAGATCGCATTTTGGCGCTATTGTTCGTTCCCACCCAAAAATATCGAGAGAAAATGACTAGGAACATGCCCTTGCCATCTCATATTATACCATATCCCCCTGATTCTCAAGAGTTACCTAAACAACTTTCATCGCCATTGAGTTTCTTCCATCCTCGGCGGTGGCTGCTAAGTAATAAGTTTGACTCATCCATCCTATTTGTTCTTGACCTATATGTTCAACACTACAAGGATCCTTGTGTCTTCTACCAGCAAAAAAACATATAAATCGTGAGAGTTCACAATTTCAATAATCAAATATTGAACCTGCCACCACATTTGTTCGATGGTGGACTTGATGCAATCAAAGGACTTTAATTTCTCATGTGTCTTCTTACTTAACTTTTTCGATAAGCCTGTTTTTTCATTATTTATTTTTCACTTTGGAGACGCATACTACAAATTTCCTATATTTTGAATTTGTTTATATAAATATGCATATACATGTATTTTTTTTGGATCAAAATACTACATAAATATCATATATGTCTCAGAAGACGGACTGGTTAGAGTAACAAAGTTTTTCATATCTTTATCTATTTATTTATTTTACGGCACCCAATTGACCTAGTGAACTTACATACGTCTCATGCAAACCCAATGTTGCAGGTTTCGTCCCTGCGAGCCATCTTGAAGGTTCAATTTGATAAGAATGCCATCTCGACAGGCTATGCAAATCAAGTTTCTATCGAGGTGACCGTGGAGAGCACATCCGTTACAAGCTCCGACAAGCTTATGGCTGGCGGTCAAATCCTAGAATGTAATCCTTATTCAATGAACGTTGAAGACTACAACAATAGCGTGATGATGCCACCGGCCTACTGGCCTCCTCAGCTGCCATCTTGTCCTTGAGTAGTTTCCTTGTTTAATTGGATAGAGATGATTAAGGGTTCTCTTTCTTCTGTTTATATGTCAAATTTCCTCCAAAGTTTGTAGGTAGGGTCAACCTAACCTAACCATGTGACTGGGATAGATGAAGACTATTTTCTCGAGACTTGGATTAATTAGTCGAATAATGGATACTCTGTGAGTTTGGTTGGTTTCATTTCTTTTTTCTCGGATGTATGGATAACCATTGTTTCATTTTTATTTTCCTATGTACGGGACTATCTTAGTCCACTTAGGGTCTATTTGGTTGTCGGATTGATCTTATCCAGCTTCGTAGACAACTGTTGGTTAGCTTTGGGACAATTCTTCCCGAGACGTCCGTCGCCGTGATTTGATGGAGATGTCGTCCGCTGTCCCCATCCCCCCCATATCTTCCATTGCACTCGTGCCACCGGTTGGTGAAGCCACCTACAAGATTCTCCTTGCGTATGTAAGCATGCATGAGAAAACACGTCCACTTTCAGTCGAGGCAAAGATTTGACACGAAACCCAACCATTGTTGCTCAGGATTGTGAAACCGAAGACTGGGAGGAGAACCCCATCATAGTTGACGGCGAGGCGGACGAAAACCCGCGTGCCTATAGACACCTCTTCGTTGTGGGTTAGGCTTCCTCCTACATAGATCAACTCTCAAATAAGCATTTTAACCATTTTGAATCATCCTAGTGCTTGTCACTACATAGGAAATGCGATACAACCCAAACAAAAAAAAGGCTAAATCGTCAATATAGTAACCATAGGCTACGCAAAAAGGGAAGAAAATGGATAATTACATAGGTAAAAATGGATATAAAATCCAAACAGAGGCAAACCATGGTAAATACAAATGTAAAATCGAAGAACGTAAATAGTAATTACAAATGTAAAGGGAAAAATGAGGTTTACTGAAATTGAAGAATATAGACGATCGTTCGGAGGGCTGTAACCGAAAAGGAAAGGTCTCTAAGGGTGGAGACGACCTTCTCGCTGTGAAGATTTCTGTCGGGGAGGAAGAGTTTGAAAAGAACGACTTGGGAATTTTGTGGATTAGGGTTATGACAGTGGTATTTATACCTGGTAATGCAGCAATAATTTTGAATAGTAAGGGCAAAAAAGTAACTTCGTAATATGGGTTGAATATGGGATAATGAAAACCCTCCAAATTTTCGAGATTAAAATGTGGAGTTGTCACTCGATTATCCCTGCTCGATTCGTTATCCGTCGGGTAAGGGATAACATTCACACGTGTACCAAACAAAGAATAAACATGGATAACCCTTTATTATCACACTTTATCCGTCTTATGACAGGCTACCAAATGCACCCTTACAGAAGTGATAGATTCGCAAAACAATGAAAGTTGCATTCTAAGTATTAAAGAGGGATACCTAGAAAGTATGATAACCTGAAGCTTATTTGGTAGCGGATGATTGGCAAGGGATCCTAGTATGATAAACGAGAAGATTATAGTTGGTATGTTATATGGTTTTTAATTCTACTTTGTTTGGAAAAAATTCTTAGACTATCTAGCGATTTTGGTAGTGGGTGGAAGTTACCCGCTACAGTTACTGATATTGTAACAGATGGGGTAGCGATCTTCGCTACTGCCACCGTTACCCATTACCACCGTTGAAAAATGTTTACAGTGGAGGTGGCAGTGATAGCGATAGCGGAGGCACTGCTACCATCATTATTTTATAAATAAATAAATAAAAAAAACATAAGTTTCTCAAACATAGAATAAGCGCCATGCCTTCTCGTACGAGCTACAACATGGTGTTGAGGATGCCTTTTCCATCAGAACAACTCAAACTCTAGTTGATCCCCATTAGCGATATACTCCAGACACGTTTATCCTTTCGAAATCTTGAGTTTAAATTTCAAACTCGCGAATCGAACAAGAGCCCAATTCAGACCCTGGAAGAATTGGTGGTGATTCTTCATCTTCATTGCTCTTGTTCCCGTATTGAGACGACATTCCAGCTCCTTCACCGGCAGGCTCCTGATTAGGTTGGCAGGTAGAGAGAGAAGTAGACGCAATATAATAAAGAAGCCGACTCGTTTCCTTCCTATATGAGAGTGAAAAGAAGTGATCATCTCGCTTTAAACCCTAATTTTAATTTTAATTTTTATATATATATCGATAAAATAGAATTTCCATTATAGCACAGGGATTGACCGTCGCCGCAACTATTACTATAGCGGCCTACGGTTATGAAACCTGATGTGACACAAAATTGTACCGGTCATAAAAATAAACCTTGCTGAATATTAGATAATTTCTTCTATTTTATTTGCTAAAAATAAAATCGGTATGAG
>JAOWBN010089833.1:0-20047 GCA_028565015.1 Pinguicula moranensis
ATGGTGAAAATCTCGAAGGAAATCAATATACTCTTTCTTAACAGTTTCCCAATGCGCCTGAAGGAAATAAAAATTTATTCCGTCCGGGGCAGGGCTCTTTATACTATAACAAGAGTATAGTGTGTCAAATATTTCTGCCTCCGAAAAATCGGAAATGAGCAACAAATTATCATCAGCTTATAAGATATACTCGCAATGAAGAATAAGTTATGGTCGCATTAAATCAGGCTCCTCAAAATGCTTCTCAAAATAAGAACGGATCCCATGCTTGACAACAGGAACGAAATCCGTCCACACCCCATAAAAAAAGTCCATGTATATTATTTTGGCGCCGCCTCTTTCGTAAACAAGCATGAAAGTACCTAGATTTCCATCTCCTTCCCGAATCCACCTCGATCTAGATTTTTGATATAATAAGGATGCTTTATGGTGGAAAGATACCTTCAATTTTGATGAAATAATTTTTCTTTCCTGTATCTCCGCTATCAAAAGGGGACGGTTTTCGCCCTCAGAATCAAACCAATTTAATTTGGACTAGAGATCATCAATATTCTTATTTACCAGCTCAAAGAACTCATTATTCCACCATTTGAGCTCATGTCGCAAATATTTTAGTCGACTATGCAAGATGAAGGATGGAGTACCTTCAGAAGAGCCAGAGAGCCAAGTATTCGCAACAAATGAACGAAAATCAGGGTGAGAGTTCCAACAATCTAAAGTCATAAAAGACTTCGGCCCCCAGTCATCTACAGAAACATGCAGCATAATAGGGCGATGATCTGCTATTGTACGAGCAAGAGCCATTTCCATCAGATTCGGTCAACATAATGCCCATCTTTCCAAAAAGAGAAATCGGTCGATGCAACTTGCACAAGTGCCCCTACCAAGTGTAAGAGAAATGCTGCAATGTCCAGGATGAAATCATTAAAATCAAGCATGTCCTGAGTAGGGCAATGACTAGAATTCATGCGCTCTTCCGGCGCACGATCTAAATTAAAGTCCCCGACCACACATATCGCCATAGAGTAGCACAACATAAATATCCAGAAATTTGTTCCCATAAAAGTTTTTTCGCCATCGAGTCTCCACTTTTAGCATAAAAATTGATAATCAATACTTTCTCACCATTATCCAACCATGTACCTTCTAAAATCAATAAATTATGTAGCACCATTACTTTGTCAGCCACAAAGATGGAAGGCGACCGAATCAAAATCAGGCCACCAGCCCTGCCAATGGAAGTACTAAAAGCCCAGTCAAAATCATAATGTCCCCATATTTGTTGAATCATAAAACGGTCTACAGTTTCCTTCTTCGTCTCCTGCAAGCAAATAAAATCAATAGTATTGAATTTTTATTAGTTTTTGGACCTCCCCTGGACGGCCCGGGACACCTAGGCCTCTTACGTTGATGGACATAATTTTCATAGGATGTTTGAGATCTTGGTCGATGATACTTTTAATAAATCTTCCGCAGCATCACGCTTTTCCATTTCAATCAACTTTGAAATCATAACTTCATCAGAGTGTGCAGAATGCATGCCTATGGTTTTGCTAAGTGTCCATATAAACTCAGCCTCCGAGGTAATCGCGGAGAGCGGCTGCAACGTGCTAGTCCCCACTGCATCAGCTTTATTTTCCGGCAAAACATGCCTGTTCGGTTGCTAAGCAACAGAATTGATCGGTTACTGATCATCCGACCTGTTCAGCTGATGATCAGCCGGTATATTGTTCATCTTTTCATCATGGGACGTGTGAGACAATGAAATATTCTCCTGAGCTAGTGCAACAATAGGAGAAACAAGATATGGATGCGAACTTTTCACACGGCTACAGGCACCAATATGTTTATGCACCCAGGCGAATTTCCTCTTCGAGCAAGAATAAGACTTGGACCTCGCCGGTACCTCATTGATCAACCCCTCCTTCTGACTCCCAGGGGTACCCACAAGTCCGCACACTACAGGTATACCTTCATTCATAATTTCAACATTTTTCTTAGGAACATTAATGATGATCTCAAAGGAAGGCATCGTTTCCAGGGACTCAACTTCCATACAGGACTGCAGGATATGATCCTCTTTTGTCACCAGCAGTTGAGGATCCTGCAGCAAATCTGGAATCACTACATCCGCCGAATCCTTCTTAGGAGATTAAATAATAAGAATAGGGCTCTGTGGCACTTCATCCACCAAAACATGTTTCAGAGAATTATTAAGAATAGGTCTCTGCAAAGGGCTATCAGCTTGTTTGTCTCTCCAATAGGAGAAATTATAGACCATTTTTTCCAACCTCGTCTGTTCGGTCTTTCTTCCACCACTAAAGTAGAAAACCATTCCGTTGGCAATTCAACCTTTACCATTTCGTCAATAGGGGTTGATTGTTTGGTCCGGACTAGCATCCGAGTACATTGCATCATATGGTTCCCCTCCGTATTATGATCCAGGCGAACAAAGTACCAAAGTTTGTTGCAAGTGACTTACAAAACTCCATGTACCAACAATGCAGAGGAGTCCCTCGGATCTGCAACCACACCACCCTAGAGCCATCTTGAATGTCTTTCCTCCACAACCGTGCACCCATGAGACCAATAGAGCTACCAAAACCAAGGATATTCTCAAATTTGGAAATTAAAGCATTCGTTGGATAAGAAATCATAATTTCACCTCCTTCCAATCTAATAATTTTTCCTTCTCACAAACCTTGCTTCTCCAGGTTTAATAAAATTTTAGCTTCATCCATACCCATCATAGGAACTCCAAATATACAAAAGTCTAACCACTTTGCCTCCAGAGGGTCGGCTTCAAATTTCAGAATTTTTGGGGATGAACTGTTGCTTGCAAACTCTTCAGGGACCCCTGTTCGAGGTGTTTCACTCTTGCCTATATCTCTGATCTCTGCATTTTGTTGACATGCAAAGAATTGCTGTCTGACTCTTTTTATCATAAGTTTACAAGAGCCAATCCACAGACTAGTCATACGTCTCTCGAGTTCCAGAACATCCAGAACAGGGGCGAAGTGTACAAAACCAAATCTGCAGGCCGACTGAGACTGGTTCCAGGGTATGAAAATATTTCTGATTTCCCCAAATGGCACAAACAATCGACGCAAATCAGCCTCAGTAGACATAGCAAGAAAGTTTGAGACATGGAAGGAATCACATTCTACCCTTAAATGCTGGATGTGAGCAGGCAAAGGCCGACGTGTTCGAATTTTAGGGATACCCTCCACCAGGTTACGGCGCCTACGGCGCGACAGCTCCCATACTTCGTCATCTAGAGATTTCTCCTCCATCGTTGCTTCAAGAAAGATCAATTCTTCAGCTGCCGTAGCATTCACAGTATTGTGAATATCAACATTACCCACTCTTAAGTCATCCTCTACCATCTCATCAACAACTCCAACACCAACATTTCCATCAGAAACAGCGAATCCATGTTCCACTGCCAAAGAACCCTCCTGTCGCGAGGTGCCGTGTCCACCAATCGCGGTTTAAGCTCCCAAATTGGGAAATAAACCCATCAGAATAGTCGAATCGGATCCTTCAGCTCGTGCCTAAAGTTCCACCAGAATAGCACCAACATTAGCCACCATACCTGCTAGATCTGTCGCGTGAATAGTAAAATGCGAAATGCCCTTTCCAGCACTAGAGGTAGGAGCACCTAAATTGGGAAATAAACAGGTCAGATTAGTCGCACTAGAGTCCTTAGCTGGATCCTGAGTTTCCACCAGAGCAACACAAACATCGGCCGGCCATGGAGCAGGATCTATCGAGTGAATAGTAATATTGCCAGAGGGTTTTTTTCTTCTCTCTCAGTTTTTTTCATTAGACATGGGCTAAAATCGAATGTTTCAAAAATCGGAGGTTTTGATTAAAAAAAAATAAAATCCGGTGGTTTTCGGAGTTTCAACCGGCCGGAGACCAAAAAACATTTAAAAAAAACTTTTGGTCGGCCAAACTGTTTTTGGCCGGAAGATTAAAAAAAAATTGGACACCTTTTCGGCAGTTTTCCAGGGTCGGACTTTTTTTTGAATTTTAGGATATAAGGTTTAGGGTTTGAAAAGATATAAAAATTATAAACTTATAAAACTTATAAAATTTAAAAAACTTATTATTTTTAACTTAAAAACTTTTTTAACTTATAAAACTTAAAAATTTAAAAAACTTAAAAACTTAAAAAAATGTATAACTTATATAGTATAAAAATAAAAACTTAGTAACTTGTAAAACTTATTAACTTTTTTAACTTATAAAAACTTAAAAGTTAAAAACTTGTATAACAATAACAATTTTTTTTTTACAAGCCAACATTATATATATATATATATAATATTTACAATACAATACAACCCTAATCAATGCTCAGGACCTATGAATTAGTCCTCCGTGATCGTACATATTACTTTGGACGGCGAACTCCTTACACACATCGTCTGCATGGCTAGCCAAATATCCTATATGAAGGTCAACGCTTCGATCCCCCCGCACATATACCACAATAATCATAATGTGCGTAGTTTTCAAGACATAGTGAAGTGGAGCTCTCAGAATATGAGTATCAGCTCGGAGGATCGGTAGATTGAAGAGCATGATTCTAGGGCGTGGGAGCATTAGACCATGAGTCGAGCAGATGCCATCCAAAGTGAGTGAATATTCTTGGATAGAAACACCCAATCCATCTTCTTCCTGTTCATCCCTGTAACACAAGAAGAGAATAATGTAGTCAAATTGCACTTGCTTGACAATCTTGCTCTTGATCAAGGTTAGCAAGAGTGGATGGGAAGGCAATGAAGGGAATGAAGGGGAGGGGGATTGACTAGGAACCGAAGAGAGTCCACTATATTCACCCCATTGGCATTAAACTGAGCACATCCAGTGACCATCATCCCTTCTTGTACATGTGTGGCTACCAAATTGGCCATTGCAGTGTTGAGGGACCTCCTTGCCATTGGCTGTGAAGGCAGAAGCATCTCATCCCCAAACTTTGCCTCAATCTGGACTTCCTTCGACCGCTAGAGACCACCCTAAGACCACCATCCTGCTGTGAAGAACTGGAACCATCTTTGCCTTGCTAGTGAAAGGTTGGCTTCCATACACTGGCCAACTGAGTTACTACAACCACTTGTAGTGTTGCCCAGCCAAGACTTTGTGAGCAATCACGGAAGTCTTGATCCAATTACTACTCCACCTGAAATCAGTGACCCACTGCAGCTGAGGTGATAGACTTGAGCTGAACCCATTCTTGTTTGCTGATCAGCAGGCGAACACGTACAATTTTAACTTATATAAATATAAAGGTTATACAATTTTATATATGTTTATATAATTTTATAAGTTATACAAATTAAAAAAATTTATAACTTTTTTAGTTTTGCAAGTTATATAATTTATGTTATATAAACTATTAAGTTTTATAACTTTACTCTAAAAACCCTAAAACCCCTAAAAATTATAAAAAAAAAACTAAAAATCTTAAACCCAAAACTTATAAGTTTATAAATTATAAAATTTATAAAATTTATATAATTTTATAAGTTAAGTTTGATAATTTTTTAAATTTTATAAGTTTTATAACTTTTTAAACCTAAACCCTATAAACCTAAGTTTTATAAGTTTTCAAACTCTAAAAAATATAAAACCCTAAAAACCCTAAAAAAATTAAAAAACCTAAACCCTAAAATTATAAATTTATAAATTCTAAAAGTTTTGCAAATATAAGTTTTTAACTTTCATAACTTTTCAATCCCTTTTTTTTAAATTCATTTATAGTTGAATTTAAGTCATTCCCCTCCCTTTTTTATTTTTTATAATTATATTGTAATTGTAAATTAATTTAAACTTTAAATATAAATAATAACGTACATTTATTTGTATTAGTGTTATAAATGTAAATGTGACTTCATTTATATGGTCAATGTAATATTTTTATATTTTAATTTATAAATTATTATGTATTTATATATAAATAATATTTGTATATTAATATGTTTATTATTATAAGTTTATTCGTTTATGGCACTTAATATATATATATTTATTGATTTATATAACAAATATAAAAAAATAATTTTTTTCTGAAAAAATGAAAGAAACAAATTTTTCCTTAAAAGTCCATTAAAAATTTGGTTACGTCGGAGGTTTGAATTGGATTTAAACCGTGTCGAAATTATCATGAACCGAAACTATCAACCGAACCGCCAATCGGAGGAAATCGGATCGAGCAAAACCGGATATTCAGGGTTAGAGTTAAGATTTTCATTTTTAAAAATCAACAACCGGCAAATGATCAAACATGTGACGTGTTCTCCTTTCTTCTTTAGAAATAACGTGTGGTCTGAATTGATCTGTCTGTACTCATATCTTCGCATGACTATAGTGAACCTACCAAACTAAGCTCTTGGAGATTGCTTTAGTCCATATAAGGCTTTCTTCAACTTGTATACCTCTTTATGTCGAAAAGCTTTGGAGAAACTAGGTGGTGGCTCCATATATACTTCTTCTTTTAGATATTAATGTAAAAGGGCATTCTTGACATTGAACTGGTGTAAAGGCCAATTGCGGTTAGCGGTGATGGAGAATAACACTCTGATAGTATCAATTTTGGCGATTTGAGAAAAGGTCTCTGAGTAGTTAACCCCATATGTTTGAGTGTATTCCTTCGCAACCAGTTGAGCCTTATATCGTTCAATTGTTTCATCAGCCTTATATTTGATGGTAAACACCCATCGACATTCGACAGTTTTTTCCCTTCAGGTAACATGTACCTTTCCCATGTGCCATTCTTCATTAATGCTAACATTTTACTATCCATTGCTTGTCGCCATTCTAGTTTCTCTTGAGCCTAATTAATTGTTCTATGGATCTTTTCCGAGTAAACAAACATAATGAATGCCTTGGCCGATTGTGACAAGCTCCTCCTAGCCAAATTGGCCATATGATACTTCGATTGTCGAGGTATGTAATCAGGTTCATATTGTCTTGCCAGGATTCCTCGTGTGCTTCGTGATGGTAGTATGTATCACTCCATCGTTTCTTCTGGTGCTGTAATATCCAGACGATCAATAGGCTCAAGTATATGTCCAGTATCAATACTATGTACCTCAGGAACTTCGTATGGGGTTTATGGTGGCACTGTTCGTGACGGAGATTGTACTATGTGCAAAGGAGTAAACTCAGAAGTAGCAGCATGTTCAGAAGAATCAGTGGTAAGGGTATCACCTGCACAATCCCCCGATTCTGTAGTTTGCTTAGGAGTATGTGAAGCGAAAATTCCTGCAGGGGTAACCATTAACCAAGTTAGTGGGTCAATAGGTGTTATCTCCTCCAGTGCCAGTGGATTTGGCATTGTAGAAGAACTCTATCTCAAGGAAGTTACAGTCCATCGTTGTATATATACGGTCAAATGCGAAATGGAAACACCGATACCCTTTTTTATTTATTCCATATCCCACAAAAACACACTTGAGGGCGCAAAGATCTAGTTTTGTTCGCTCAGACTTTGGAACATAAATATACACAGAACATCCGAATATCTTGGGGAAAAGGGCCAAGGCAGTAGGTACCTCAGTATATGAGCTCAACGTTTGGAGCGGAGTTTGTAACTTCAGTATCCTTGTAGGCAGGCGATTCATAAGATATACGGTAGTAGCCATCAATTCGATCCAGAAGGAGTGAGGAACATGAGACTCTATTATCAGGGCTCGCGTAATCTCTAGTATTATCCGATTTTTGCGCTCAGCAACACCGTTCTCCTGTGGGTTATAAGAACAAGTGGTTTGATGCACAAGCCTGTTATCCAGAAAGAATTGTTTCATGGGCTGGTTAACAAATTCCCCGTCATTGTCAAATCGAAGAATTCAATTTTTTTTTTCTGGAATTGTGTTTGAATCATGGTATAGAATTCAACAAATTTGGAGAATACCTCAGATTTATGCTTCAAAAAATATACCCAGGTCATACAAGTGCAATCATCAATAAACAAGAGAAAGTACCAAAATGTGCCTGGAACTGTTCCCGGAGAAAGGCCCCATACATCACAATGCACCAAGGAGAAAATAGAACTTGTACTGGTATTATTTGACGAATAAGACTGACGATGAGTTTTTGCCAAGCAACAAGTGTCACACACAAAATTATCTATCTTTGAAAATAAATGTGAAAATAAAGTTTCATATAACCAATTGACGGGTATCCCCGACGATAGTGCCGCAACCATTTGTCGATCTTATGTTCCATGAGAAAACATAGTAGTGCCAGGATGAGTCACTTCATCGACATAGTACGATCCGTCATGCTCAGTGCCACGTCTAATAATCCCCCTGATCCGAAGATCTTGCATCACACAGAAATGAGGGTAAATAATAAGGCGACAGTTAAACTCATCAGTCACATGACTAACTGATAGTAATTTGCAGGAAACAGAGGGAACAAATAGGCAGTTTGATAATGTCAAATTAGGTGCTATTTGAACATTTTTGGCTCCTGCAACAGGTGATACACCCCCACTTCCAATTTGAATATGTTTTTTCTTTGGCACAGAGTGGACGGCAAGATTAGTCGTATCATTAATCATAGTATCTGTGGCCCTACAATCTAATAGCCAACGAATATTCGGGCCATTTTAAGTACGGGTCGTACAAACTACAAAATTTATTGAATCATCAATTTCTGAATCCGGGGAAAGATCAAAACAATCAAGAGAAAAATATTTTGTATTCAATAAATTTTGTTTTTCAATTTTTTGGTGTGAAAATGGCGTGATTCGGATTTTTGAGGTATCTGGGGGCTGTTTTTGGTGAGTTGGATAATCTTGGGATCATTTTTGAAGATTTGGAGAGGTTTGGGGTGTATTTGTAATGAGATTTTTCTGGGGTGGTATCGTAATACTAGAATTGTTCTAGGGCCGAATTTGGAGATTGGGAGACACCTGGGGACATTTCTGCAATACATAAATCATCGAGGGGCGTATCATCAAATCTTAGAACTCCGAGGGCGTATCTGCAAAACTAGCAGGGCAAAGTAGGTAATTCATATGACAAGGGGGGTCAAGAACATTCTATTTTCGACCCCGCTACCTTCGTGCTCTTCAGTTCACAGAGAACCGTGCTCGCTCGTCATTGTAGTTGCCCCAAAACCCACCTAAGCCTGGTTGCTGCCGCCATTGGTTGAGATCTCGGTGTTTCTCACGGTGGCAGCTGCCACTCCATGTCTTCTATTCTGGTCTTTGAAATACCATTCAGGATAATATCGATACCATGAGATGATAACTTGGAGCTTTGGTGCGCCGTGTCTGGGGTCGGGCACTCCGATCTTTGGCCGTGCCTGACCTGGATTTGGTATCATACTGATATGAATCATTGCCAAACTTGTGACAAAACTCCACACCCAATTCGGTGATTCAAAAACTCGATCCAAATGAAGATTTTGTTATTTCTAATGCCTGAAGAACACTATGTGTTCAACCAACAAAAGTTACAATTTTTTCGTAAAACCAAGAACGCCACACAAGATCCCCTGAAGATAACCAATGTATTAACCAAGAATCGAATGATAAGTTCAAAAAACACGATGCCAATTAACTAAAAAGAGAAAAGATAAATCGAAGAATGTTTAAAACCAAAAGAAAATACAAACTCTCATAAAACTCGAAAATCAATTGTTTCTTACAATGAGCGTGTTGTCTCCTTTATATAGAGGTAGGGCACGACTTTAGGGGGCCTAGGAAGCTCCTAATAGTTAGGGAATAATCTAATTTGGATAGGAAAGAAACTAGTCTAGATAAATGCTAATTAAATAACAGCCTAATCTAAAGATTTGGATAAGGAAAAGAGTGTCTTTGTATAAGGAAGGAATCCTTTTGGATAAGTTTTGGCGCGAAACTTCTTTATCCATTAAATTCTTGGGCTTGGGCTTGTTTTCACTTGTCCTTGGACTCCACAAACCACCAAAAAACGTGGACTATTCAATTTTGGCTTGCTTCTTGGGCCATGACTTGGATTTTGGTAATAGGATGGGCCATTTTAGGTGTGCCATGGAGCCACTAAGCATAAATGGATCGTAGTCTCCTCTAGGCCAAGCTTCTTGGCTCGTCAAGTTCAGACTCCTTGCTCGTCTAGAATTCCTTATTAGATTAGGACTCCTTATTTAAATGGGATTCCTTGTCGAGTTAGAACTCTATGTTGAGTTAGGAATCCTTCCGAGGTTAGGACCCCTTGTTGGAATAGGATTCCTTGCCGAGTTAGAACTCTTTGTTAAGTTAGGACTTCCTCCGGGGTTAGATTTCCTTTGAGAATTAAGATTGTTTTAGATTAGCCAAGCTACTCTCCAAATACATCTTGGTCCTCGAACACCTCGAACATCTTCATTATCCACGTTCAGTTATCTGATCATTTTGTAGCTCGTACCCAGGTTCACTTAATACTCCCTCTTTTGAGAAGAATTTGTCCTCAAATTCGGTCCTGCATCAAATCGAAGTTTTTTAGTACTATTAAAACTCATGTGATCCTATACTTACCTTGTAAATCAAGCTTTGTAGATGTATCTCTCCAAGAGCACCATTTAACATGCTTCCAATGAAACACTATCTTATTTAATCCCATCTTTGTGCTACTTTTAACAATCATTTGCCCCTTCTCATTAAAGAGTTCTTCCTTCCCTTTGCAACATAAGCTCACACATACTTTCAAGGATAAAAAAGTTAACTTCAATTGCAACAATGGCTTAAATCCATAAACAAATTCAAATAAAGCCAACTTAGTTGCAATATGTAGCACCCAAGTAGTAGAGAATAATCCTACATTTTTCTATGAAGTATCCCAAAAATAATCCCAATACTGTGTATGCTTCCAGGAAATAATCCATGGTATGTCATTCAATCCAAATTCATTAAAGAATAATTCGAACATGCGTGATTTACTCATGAATAATAAGTGATATATAATGCAATGATCATGTAAGACATTCTAGAATCATTCCAATCTCAACACCTTCATAATGTTTTCTCGCATGCCATGGACGTATAACAACACACGACCCATGCAATCGAATTCCATAATGTTAATCACATGTCCATGCATCAATCTTAATTCCAAAATCAGATTCCAAAATCAATTCCTAACATTGTGACAAACTCAACATGTTCAATCGAGCATTCACCATGTACTTCAAACCAAACCAAACCAAACATACCCAGTAAAATCCCACATTGAAGTAGGGTCTGGGGAGCGTGGGATGTACGCAGTCATACCTCTATATCAAAAAAGATAAAGAGATTGTTTCCGTGGAGACCCCCGGCTCAAGAGAGAAATAAATAAATAAATAAAACAAGAAAAAAAATACAAAATTTTAAAATAATACTAACAATAAAATAATAATAATAATAGAAATAAAATAAAATAAAATAGCTAAAATAAAGTACAGGACTATGTTAATACTAATAATGTAATAAAAATAACAGTAAAAGACTAGTAGAGTAATTACCTAAACGCATGCATAAGGACTAAATAAATAAATAAATACTCGAAATAAATAAATAGCTAATATATACTGGAATCGCTAAATAAACAAATACCTAAATAAATACCACCCATCAACTATAATATCCTAACTACCCCTATCAGCCCAAAGTGCAGTATACCTACGTCTTACCTATCAAATACTATATATCACTAACCGTAATACGATGTCTCCAACCCGTCCTATCAGAGGTCATGTCTTCGGAGAGGTCTAATCCCGCTAAATCTAACCAAATCTGCTCATCCCACAACCTCCTAGGTCTCCCTCTCCCCCTTCTTCCTTCCACTTGTAAGCCTTCAACTCTCCTAACGGGCTCGTCGATGCGCCTTCTGCGTACATGTCCAAACCATCGCAATCTCTCCTCTCTCAACTTGGCACTGATAGATGCGATACTTAGCGTATTCCTAAAGAATCCATTCGGAATCTTATCTAGTCTCGTAAAACCGCACATCCATGTTAACATTCTCATTTCTGCCACCTCAAACTTCTGCACATGTGTCAGTCTCATAGCCCAACATTCTGACCCATAGAGCATGGTCGGTCTTATCACCGTCCTATAAAATTTTCCCTTTAGCTTTAGTGGAAATTTCTTATCGCATAACATACCCGTAGCCGATCGCCATTTCATCCATCCAACCTTGATACGATGGATAACATCTCCTTCAACGGCCCCATCCTTGGATATTGATGATAGTGTTTGGTTCGTTGACAGCGGGGCTAATCATCATATCACTAATGATTCTTCTCCTCTTTTGCAGCAGCAACCCTTTTCTGGGTCTGATTCAGTGGCTGTTGGTAATGGTTCAGGTTTACAGATTCTGAACACTGGATCCCTTTCATTGCATTCATCCTCTCATCCCCTTAAAATGTTTTACGTTCTTCATTATCCCAATGCAGCTGCTAATCTACTTTCCACTTATCAATTTTGCGTCGATAATCACTGTTATTTTATTCTTATAAAATTTGGTTATTTTATTAAGGACAACAAGACGGGACAAACACTGCTGAAGGGATCCAGTAAAGGTGAGATGTATCCAATCAAGCTTGGAACCAGTTCTCAGTCAATAAAACATGCCCTGGTTGGCCATGTTGGTACACAACCTACCTTTTCGGTTTGGCATACACGCCTAGGACATGCCTCACCTATTACTATTCGTCGCCTTATTAGTCAATCTGATATTGTATATTCTGGTCGTCTTTTTGAGTCTGTGTGTGAACCCTGCCAACTTGGCAAGCATAAACAGCTTCCTTTTGAGTCTTCAAATCGTGTCGGTACACAACCATTGGAACGTATTCATTCCTATGTATGGTCAACTTCAGTTTATTCAACCAAAGGCTTTCGATACTATGTTATTTTTATTGATGATTTCACTCGATTTACATGGTTATATCCACTAAAAGCCAAATCTGATGTGTTTGAGACATTCCTTACATTTCAATCTCGTTGAAAATCAATTTTCAGCTAAGATTAAATCCTTTCAAACAGATGGGGGTGGGGAATTCTCCTCTAACCAGTTTAAAGTTTCTCTCAACCAATCAGGCATTTTTCATCGACTTTCCTGCCCACATACTCCTCAACAAAATGGCATCGCCAAGAGAAAACATCGCCATGTTGTGAAAATGGGACTAGCTCTATTGGTCAATCTCATCTTTCTACGACTTTTTGGGTTGAGGCTGTTTCCACTGCTATTTTCATAATTAATTGTCTTTCCACTGTTGTGTTAAATCATATTAGCTCATTTGAGAAACTTCTCAAAATCAAACCTGATTATTCGACATTTAGGTCATTTGGATGTGCTTGTTACCCCCTTCTTCGCCCCTATAATACTCATAAACTTATGTTTAGAAGCTCTAAATGCATCTTCATTGGGTATAGTTCACAACATTCTGGGTATAAGTGCTATGATCCCACCTCTCAAACCACATATCTGTCTCGGCATGTTATATTTGACGAAACTGTGTTCCCAGCTGGCTTGGAGTCTACAGCTCGTACAGTCTCTTCAGCAGCACCTACTCCTGATACTTCAGGTACTACTTATCCCTTTGTAAGCCCCTTTATACCTGCATATATTGGTCCTCCTTCTGACACAGGTACTCAAGTTCCTTCAATTCCTTTACCTACTCAATCTTCACCAGATCCTATCTTCTCATCATCATCACCAGTTCATTCGCTTCAATCATCACCTCATATACCATCTGAAACAATGTTGGATAATACTGATATAGTACCTATCACTGCCTCAGAACCCGACCTATCAGTTACTCTACCAACCACTACCATCCAAACCAGATCTCGTACTGGGTCATCACGCCCAAAATCATTTCCTGATTATCATCTTTACTATGCTACCCGACACCCTCTTCGTGCTTTGATCAGTGTTCGGATCCCTCGTGAACCTACCACTTATCTACAGGCTGCTGCTTCCCCAGAATGGCAAGATGCTATGAAGGAAGAGTTTGATGCATTAGTAACAAATCATACCTGGTCCCTGTGCCCACGTCCGCCTAATCATCATGTTATTCGGTGTAAATGGGTATACAAAATTAAACAAAAATCTGATGGATCTATTGATCGGTATAAGGCTCGGCTAGTTGCTCGTGGTTTTGAACAGGAATATGGTCTAGATTTCACCGAAACTTTCAGTCCGGTGGTAAAGATGGCAACACTTCGTGTCTTCCTTACTGTTGCTGTTCATTTTAACTGGCAGATTCGGCAGCTTGATGTATCAAATGCATTTCTCAATGGTGATCTTGATGAGATTGTTTACATGGAACAACCACCTGGTTTTGTGTCACAGCAAAATCCTGAATATGTGTGCTCCCTCCACAAGGCGCTCTATGGCCTTAAACAAGCACCTCGTGCTTGGTATGTTCGACTATCACAGACCCTTGTGGATCTGGGATTTGTGTGTTCACCTAATGATTCTTCTCTTTTCACATTGCATTCGGGTGATGTTCAGGTGTTTCTATTAGTTTATGTTGATGATATTCTGGTTACTGGATCGTCGGAGAATGCCATTAAAGCTCTTATTACAGGACTTCAGGTTAATTTTCGGCTCCGAGATCTAGGGGATCTTGGGTATTTTCTGGGACTTGAAGCTGTTCGAGATTCCACTGGTCTTCATATTCGACAGAGCAAGTATATCTCTGATCTTCTGGAAAGAACTAAGATGATTGGTGCAAAGCCTTTTCCTTCTCCATCCTCCTCCAGCTATCACTCAAAGACTTCAGATGTATCTCCTCTTGGCCCATCTGATGTTACTCTATACCGACAAATAGTTGGAGCACTGCAATATTGTACTCTCTCACGACCTGACATTGCTTTTTCTGTAAATCAACTTTGTCAGCATCTTCACAATCCTTCTGTTGCAAATTGGAGTGCTGCTAAGCGTGTTTTGCGTTATTTGAAGGGTACACCCGATCTTGGACTATGGTACACTGCAGGCTCATTACAACTTCAGGCATTTTGTGACTCTGATTGGGCCGGTGATCCTATTGATCGAAGGTCCACTACTGGCTTTGGAATATTTTTGGGATCTTGCCTAATATCTTGGTCAGCCAAAAAGCAATCTGTAGTTTCTCGTTCCAGTACAGAAGCAGAATATCGAGCAATGGCTATTACCACCGCTGAATTATATTGGATTCGGATGTTATTTCGTGATCTACAAATTTCACTAGGTGAATGCCCAACTCTTTGGTGTGATAATATTGGTGCTTTAGCCCTTGCTTCCAATCCGGTATTTCATGCCAGAACCAAACACATAGAGGTGGATTATCATTTTATTCGTGAGAAAGTTCTAAACAAGGATATGATTATTCGGCATCTTAGTACTCATGACCAGGTAGCGGATATTTTTACTAAAGGTCTTGGTACGACTCGGTTCAAGTTTCTTCGTGCCAAGCTCATGTTGGCTCTGCCCCCTATTCACTTGAGGGAGGTTGTTAACAACAATGCAGAAGAAAGTAAACATCAAGAAATTGATTTCAGGGAGCCAAAGTCCACTAAGATGGCTGGCTAATACAACACCTAACTTCACAAAAGTCCACTAAGATGGCTGCAAAATACAGCTCCTTGTCTTCAGGGATTTAGATAGATTTTATCACATTTATCACATTGTAAACACATACTTGTACATCTATAAGTAAATACAATATGAAATGAGGAAGTATCATTCAAGATCTTACCTCTTGTTGCACCATCTTCGATCCTCAAAGTTTCCATAAGTTATCAACTAGATTTTTCTGCATTTTCAGCAAAGATTTCATAAGTTATGATGCCTCGCATTCCACTCATCTTCTTCAGTCTTGGAGATAGCAATGTTTTCAACCTTTTTCCTTGACCAACAGTCTTTTGCCATATGACCCTTCTTTGTAGAAGTGCACAAAAAATCTGACAGTTTGTATCCGGATTTTGCATTCGGATTCAGATTTCATGTCCAAGTTTTGGATATCCGAAAATAATAAATATTTTATACATCAATATGTTAGATGTGGAACTTGGATAAGTTTTTAGCACACTAATTTTTTTTGTCCTTTGTAAGGTACTGGGTTCAAATTCCACGTAGGGTGTCTAGCGGAAGCGGAAATAACGAAAAACCGTTATCGTTTCCGTTATCGCTTTCGCTATTTCGCTTCCGGTGGAATAGCGAAAGCGAAAGCGGTGAACAAAATGCATTCCGCTATATTAGCGAAAGCGATAGCGATAGCAATATCGGTATTCCTCTAATTCAGCTAGTATCGTTATTATTTAACTTTTAAAAAAAATAAAAAAAATATTAATATAAATTAAATCAGTTTCCACAGGAAATTATGTCACAACTTACAATTTGATATTCGTCTTGGACCTAAAATGGAAAATGGATTGCTTGTTTGTTTTGTTGTTGAAACTTGCTAAAATTATATTGTTGGACTCTAATTGTTTTGCGTTGATATCAACAAGTGGAATGGACAATTGAACTGTTGTAAACTATTGATTAATTTACGGTTTTCTGTTACAGGTGACTGTTTCAAGAAATTTGTTATTTTCTTAGTTTCTACCTGTTATCAGCAGTCGCTTATTAATATTCTTGTGTATTAGCTATTGCTTTAATTCTTTAACTCGTATTTCTACTACTTGTTTTAGCAGGAAATTTATATTTTTGATTCATTGGATGTACGAGTTTAATTTGCTGAAAAGGTTATTAAAGATTGTGGGGATTTGATAATCTATCAAAAAAATAAATCATCCATAGGCTGCTAAGCATTTATTTATTAACAGAATTAGCGGATTCCACTATCGCTACCGCTATCTTAGCGGAAGCGGAATAGCGGTTAGCGAAAGTGGATGAAATTTTCAACTTCGTTAACTTAGCGGAAGCGGAAGCGGTGAGAGGCTTACCGCTATCACTAAGACCGTTGGACACCCCTAGAATTAGGCATGGCCATTCGGGACGGGAGTTGCCCGTTCCCATTCCCGTCCCGAATTATTTCGGGACTGGGATGCTAATTCCCGTTCCCGTCCCGTATTCATGAAGTCCCGAAAAATTTGGGAAGTTTGGGATTCGGGACTGCGGGACTTCGGGATTTCCCGAAGTCCCAAATTTTTTAGTTACAAAAAAAAATTCGGGACCAGAAATGGGCATTCCTGTTCCCGTCCCGAATTATTTCGGGATCAGGATGCCCATTCTCGGTCCCATTCCGATTTCCCGAACTCCCAAAATATTCGGGAAGTTTGGAATTCGGGACCGCCGAATTCGGAAAATCCCGAATCCCGTGGTCTCATTTGACCATCCCTAGTTTGAGTAATTAGGACTTAAGCTCGGGGTAGAGACATAGATGGCCCCCTAAATTTATGTCTTTCTCCAGCACTAGGTTCGGTCCAAACATTTATGTCATTTGGACTTGACTTGATCTCGGTTGTGGTCCTTATTATGGATTTTTAGGTCTCTTTTGTGGGCTGTATCGATAACAGGCTTAACGCGGCTGGGCTGAATTCTTCTCGTGGATTTCGCTTATTTTGGTTCCTTCATATATATATTTTTGGGAAATTAATATATATATATATTAAAAATGCATATTATATGTTGCAACCGTAAATGAATCACACTCCAAGTCGACTATTTTCTACTTAAACGGTCACCTGCACAATTGCTTAATAGGTTTTACTTATTAGGTTTTCTATCGGTGGGTTGCCGGATTGTAGTCGATTCGATTGATACAGTCTTCAAACTTGCATAAAGAAAATTTAGTTAGATTTTTATTTATCACAGCATATTAATGACAAATCTACAGTGAAGTACGCTTGCGCTTCATTGTCGAGAGTGAACTTTAAAACGTATTATAGGCTTTGCGATCCTATATATTGACATGACAAAACAAGTAACAAAGTGGCTGTAGTTTAGTGGTAAGAATTCCACGTTGTGGCCGTGGAGACCTGGGCTCGAATCCCAGCAGCCACACTTTATTTTTTATTTTGGTCTCCAAGACTCCTAAGTCCTACCCAACGATATCAGACCGCCTGGGGTCAATAAATACCTCCATATTTTTCCACCGACAATTTTTGGAGTATGGCGCGTGATTACAGCCGCCTGTTCACACGTTGCTACGGGTATGACTCCGCTGCTAGATTCCCAATTTTCTGTCGCCTGTCGGTAAAAAATGGTTTTTATCGTGTATAATTTTGTTTAATAATTGGGTCAATTATGATTTTAATATTACTATTTCATAAATTCCCCCTCGTATTTTGTTTTTTGGGAGGTGAACCCTAGACTTCATTTTATCATGAAACGTTATATAATACTTAATTTTGGCTTGATAAAAGAAGCAATTAGATTAGTTTTTCTTAAACATTAAAAATTTAGAAAATCAATAGTAACTGTAATTGCAGCGCTTACTCATATGAAATTCTACTATTTATCCATGTTTAAAGCACCTAAACAAGTTATCCGCAAGATAACTCAGCTACAACGACAGTTCCTATGGGGAGGAAACAAATAAACAAAAGAGAAATTGCTTGGATAGCTTGGGATTGGGGATAATAAATGGATTGGGGAAGAAAGATTATGCGAAAGGATTGATAGACTATACATAGCAGCAAATGACAAACATTACACAGTGGCCTCAAAGCTTGAAATGGAGGGGAGGTGGATTTGGCACTGGAGAAGACCTCTCTTTGATTATGAATTAATCTACCTTCATCAACTACATCAACTAGTGGATGAACACATCCCACAAGAGACAAAAGATGAGTGAATATGGAGACTACCTGGGGATGAAAGATACAAAGTGTCCAGTGCATATCAAGAGATTTGAAGGACGTAGGGATTTCTCCGCACGCGAAATCAACTACTACATTCTTTGTGGGATGGCTCAACGCCTCTCAAAATCACTGTGTTCAACTGGCAATTACTTCAATATCGGATCCCAACTCTTCAAAATCTGCACAAACGAAATATCTTACAGCAAAATGGCCAGACCTTACGACACAAGCTATGTTACAAATATGAAGTATCCACAGATCACCTATTCACTATATGCGATTGGACACACGAGCTCTGAATGCACATCTATACATGGTTGGAAAATACAATTCCTGATGCACCATGATCCTGCGACAAACTACATAGGCCACATTAGTCGGAAGCCTTGCCGCTGCCGTTTTCCCCTAAACCAAATCGCCCTAAACATACAAACCTCACGGACGTGGACCCATCGAGTTTAACAACAAACATAATTTTTTCTCGTGAAATGTTAAAAAAATGCATTTTAATGTAGATAGAAGTTGAATGAGCAAAATGACTCTATTAAATTCCAGTGCTTCTATTTAGTGAAGTTGTTGGTGTAGGATCTAAGGCCCGATTTCTAAATTTTTTGAAAACTTTCAAATTCGGAACCAAGGTGAAATCGAGCTCCAAAACCATATTTAATCCATGTTCTAAACTGAGGGATAGCCATACTTACCTCAACTCGCCGGAATCCGTGAAGACCCACCGAAAAATTGAACTAAGCACCGTTAGATTCGAAGATTACGGAAATCCTAACGTAGGAGTTCGCTACCCGGAGCACTCCCTGGCTAGTGAAGGGGTTGCTAGACCCGCGGCGAGTTTATCCGGCGACCTCATTGCCGGATGTCACGGTGAGAGTTTTTGTTTTTTGGTCGAGTCTTGTTTTTTTTCACGATGAAGAAAGATCAGAATCGTTATCCAATCGACCGACTGGAGATAAAACACTTATCTCCTCAATTTGGGCTTGGTTTTTAAATAATTTGGGCTCGAATTAATTCGAGCCCAATTGCAAATCAAGTCCTTGGATTTAATCTCATTAAACTTGATTAAATTGCAATTAAATTGGGTGGTCTCACCAAATCCCAATTTATTCTCGTCCTTAAAATTCGCCAATTATGTCTCACATAATTAATTATTTAATTGTTTAGTTCACCAGATAGAGCGACCTGATAGGATCCATATCTAAATCGGTAATATCATAAGCGGCATCTAGCAATACATTATGATCCGATTTAATATAGACATATCGTGATCCTATAAATCCCATTTAG
>JAOWBN010089944.1:0-20038 GCA_028565015.1 Pinguicula moranensis
GCTGTTCTGGATGTACACCAGGGGGCTCATTCATTTGACCGTACACTACAACACACTTTCTAAAACCTGAGCCAAAATTCACAAAATCATATGAGAAGCATTTCGTAAATTAACTAAAGGAAACCTGCTTCTCGCCTAGCTTAATGATACCGAAACATTGATAATGGGATCCATGATAAGCAGACTTTCCTACCCTAGCACCACCAAACAAACCAATTTTGGTGTAGTGTTTTTGTGAATATAGAACATCATTTCCTTAGAACAAGTGGGTAGCCTTCTTGTCCTTCCTTTCAGTAAATTTTTCGGTATTAAGAGAGGGTATTGGTAATAGAACAATATTTAACCGGTATTGCAGGTAACCCGCTCTGCAATCGCCACTACCAAACGCCAGTTAAAAAAATTTATCCGGATTAAACTTAGAGTTAACCATGATGGCGGTTAACTCTAATCCAGATACCAAACGCACCCTTACACAGTTGCTCAAAAAAGATGCTTTTTTTTGGAGTGCAGAAGCTGAAATAGCCTATGAAACCTTGAAGAAGGTTATGTGCCAAGATCCAGTATTGGCATTACCTAACTTCACTCAACAGTTTACAGTGGAAACTAATTCCAGTGATTATTGAATTGGTGCAGTGCTCACACAAAATGGAAGGCCAATAGCTTACTATAGCGGAGCATTGGGACAAAAATAGCAAGGGTTATCTACGTATGAGAAAGAATTATTGGTTGTGGTGCTAGCTATCAAGAAGTGGAATGGATATTTGCAGGGTTCTAGCTTTGTGATCCGAACAGATCAACAGGCCCTCAAACATTTGTTGGAACAAAGATTGAACACAATGTTACAACAAAAAATGACAACTAAGTTATTGAATTATGACTACACAGTCCAATAAAAGAATGGAAGTGAGAATAAAGTGGCGGATGCTCTATACAAATTTGGTCCAAACACATCTATCAGTTGCAAGGGAATTTCAGTATGTAATACTGATTGGATTGAAGAAGTACTAGAAACTTATCCAGTAGATTCTATCTTAAGAAAAATCATCCAAGCCAAAGCAGTTAATGCAGCCACTTATCCTGACTATAAGTATCATGGAGGAATACTCAGGAAGAAAAAAAAGATATGTATTGGTTGTGGAACAAACGTGAGAGACATAATCATTACTATCTTCCATGACTCTCCAATGGGTGGCCATTTAGGAATTCAAGCTACCCTGAACAGGATTAAAAAATATTTTCAGTGGCCAGGTATGAAGGAACATGTAGAACAATGGATAAACAGCTGTGATATCTGTTCTAGCAGTAAACCTGATTCATCTGTGCGTGCTGGTTTATTGCAACCATTGAGCATTCCCTCTCTACCATGGTCAAGTATAAGTATGGACTTTATAGAAGGCTTACCTAAGTCAGAGGGAAGGAGCTTAATACTTGTAGTAGTGGACAGATTTACCAAATACTCCCACTTCATTGCTATTGCTCATCCATTCACAACTGAAAGTGTAGCCAAGTTATTCATGAATCACATTTATAAATTGCATGTTCTACCTGTGGAAAATGTGTCTCATCCTGACAAAGTGTTTACCAGTTTATTGTGGACTGAACTTATGAAGTTAGCAGGAGTAACATTAGCTAAGAGCTCATCTTACCATCCTCAAATTGATGGGCATACAAAGAGAGTTAATCAATGCCTTGAAACCAATTTAAGGTGTATGTGCTCCCATCGGCCTCATTCATGGAATAGATGGCTAGCAATAGAAGAATTCTGCTATAATACCACCTTCCATACTAGCTCACAGATGACTCCCTTCAAAGCATTGTATGGTTATGAGGCTACTCATATACCTATACCAATAACTGCAGATATTAAGGTGGAGTCAGTGAAGGAATTTCATGAGCAAAAAGAAAAGATTCAGGATCTATTGAAGGACAATCTAGTCCTAGCCAGAGAAAGAATGAAACTAAATGCAGATAATGGGAGGAAGGAACGACATTATAATATTGGTGATCAGGTATTTCTGAAACTACACCCATATCGCCAAAATTCTGTTCAATTTAGAAGCAATAAGAAATTGTCCCCTCGTTTCTATGGTCCTTATACTGTTATGGAGAAAATTGGGACAATAGCTTATAGACTGGATTTACCTGATGGATCTCGTATACATCCTGTGTTCCATGTGTCTATGTTGAAAGAAAAACTTAAGAATCGAGAAGTCAATGCTGTAACACCTCTAGAAGTAGGTAAGGAAGGGAAGTTTGTAATATATCCGGTGAAGGTAATGAATAAACGAGTTGTACCTCGCAGAACATGACCAAAGGACAATTATTGATTAACTGGTCAGGTTCTACACCGGATCAAGCTACTTGGGAGTATGCCTCACTTATCCATCTTCATTTCCCGAATTCAGATCCTTGAGGATAAGGATCCAAAAATGAAGGAGGCAATGTCATGAACTCCGCCTACGGTGGCGGTGAAGTGGTCGGGAATTGGATGAGAAGGGGGAGAAGAACCCTTAGACAGGGAAAGAAGTGAACTGACTGAAGTTCAGAGGAACAGTGATTCTAGGTTTCTAGAGATCGCTTTTGTACAGGAAGAAATTGTGTCTGTTTTTCAATTAGTAAATATTATGTATTTCTACGTTTTTTGGAAGTTAATTTAGCGTGTTTGTTAGTTGTGAAAAATCGAAACACGCCTATGAATGGCGGTGTTTGTTTGTATAAAGATAAGAACTTTTGTAAGAGGTGGACATTTATAAAATTGGATGATCTTATCTCTACTCTGTCTTATTCTCTCTTCCTCATCTTCTATCTTCCCCTCCTCTAAAGTAATCCTCTGCTCTACACTCATCCTCCTCTTTCTTCAATTAAAACTCTGGTTGTAACATAATACTCATAATGCATTTATTAGATTGGATTCAAAAGTTGAAAATGTATCAATGATGGGAAAATCGTCCTGCATACGGGAGAGAAAAGCTTATACCATAGTAATGTTATGTGTCAAATGAATGATATTGGGATCAGAAGTGAAACGAAAAAGATATTTAAACCTTATGGCTACAGTTGAAAACATCTGATGACTTACTCCCCAAGCTTGTGCATTGAGAGAACACCGTGAATCCTCTTGTTGAGTTGATTAAATTATTGCAAAAAATTAATGGTGATTTGATGGTTGTTGTTGCAAAATCTATTTTTGAATGCTACATATGTTTCACCAAATATTCAAAAGAATATTTTTGCATAATTTTGATGGAAGAGTAAGAAAAACAATACGTGAGGAAAATGGCGATGCAAACGTTTGTATTTTAGTTGATGAAGCAAATGGTATTGCAAATATTTAGCAAGCGGCTATTGTGTTGAGATTTGTTGACGTTGGTGGCATTTCGAAAGAATGTTTCTTTGAAATTGTTTATGTGAAGAACACTGATGATGATGCTACACTGAAGAATAAAATATATAATGTCTTGAGCTAGTATAACATACAAACATGCCATATGCGGGGTCAAGGGTATGATGGGGCTAGCAATATGCGGAACTCCTGAAATGGATTACAATGTTTTTTAGAGAATGTCCTTATGCATATCGAATTCATTGTTTGCTCATAGATTGGAATTAGCATTGGTTGTTGTTTCTGAAAAATCAGATAATGTTTGGTGTTTCTTTCAAGAATTGGCTGCAATTTTTATTTATGTTAGTATTTCTCACAAGTGCCAGAGTGAGTTGTTTTTTGCTCATACTATTAAGATTGGAGAAACGATAGCTAAAGGTGAATGCACTACAGGTAAAGGGGTTAATTAGGTAGGTAATGTGTAGTAGCCTAGAAAAACTCGTTGAAGTTCTCATTATGCTTCATTATGTGACTTAGTTGACCTATATGATTTTATGATTGTGATTTGTATGGGCGTCTAAAGGGGAAGTAATACTAATCCTGCACGTGGTGAAGCTTGTAAGCATTCCGAAGTGTTAAAGACTTTCAACTTTGTATTTATCCCATGCATGATGCACAAGATTTTAGATGTCACTGATACACTTTGTCAAGCTTTGCAACGCAAGTCTTTTGATATATTGAGTGCAATGCATCTCGCCTCTAGTTCCAAATCTTTATTCATAAATTGAAGGATGATGGCTTTGATTCTATTTTTATATCAACAATTATTGTTTTTGAACGTAATGATCTTGATATACCTATTATGACTAGTTTGTATAAAGATCCTGAGGGGAGTGTTACAGGCATTATTTTTAAGCACTACTACCGAGTTGAAATATTTTATGCCGCAATAGATTATCAAAATAGAACTAATCAATATAGATTTGGTGATGCAAAAGCTCAGTACTGCTTTGGGTCCAAAAGATAACTTTAAATCGTTTCAGATTGATCATATTCATCGTCTTGCCGAATAGTTTTATCCTGATAATTTTTGTAATTAGTGTTATCGAAGAATTTTATGACAAAAGTAGTTGTCAGGTAGAGGCGGTCAAATTACCAATTGATAATCAGTATTACCTATTATCGATCGGTACTACACTGAGTACTCGAATAAGTTTGGGTATTTAGTGATTCAGGTACAATATCAAATGTTAAAATGGAATACAAACTTATTACGATTCGGTAATTGGTATTACAAACAGGTAATCAGTAATAACGATTACCAAACATGTTACTTTTATATACAAAATGATGTCGTTTTAGCGTTATTTTAACTAAAATGATGTCGTTTTAGAGTTATTTTAATTTTTTATATTGCCATTTTTTTACGATTCGGTAATTGGTATTACAAATAGGTAATCAGTAATAACGATTACCAAACATGTTACTTTTTATACACAAAATGATGTCGTTTTAGCGTTATTTTAACTAAAATGATGTCGTTTTAGAGTTATTTTAATTTTTTATATAGCCATTTTTTAAATAAAAAATGTATATATTAAATTAATCAGTTGTTCAGTATTTTATTGAATACCGAATTATTGATACGACAATCGAAAGTCGGGATCGGGAACAAAAATTGGTGTATCGGAACTACCGAACACCCATATCTTTGGGAGCAAAAAATTTAGATATTTTTACTGTTGGATTATATATATATATATATATTATTTATTATTTTTATTGTGAGTTAACTTTATTGCACATTAAATTAATTAACTTATATTTTTTTATGATTGTTCGAGCTGGTAAAATTATTAGTATTTCGTGATTGTTGAGTAGGCAAATAAAATAATTCACATTGCCCCCTAAAACAATTTTATGCCCCAAAAAAATTTGGCCTCCCTAAATTTTTGTAGAGTTTACGTCCTTAATTTACTTGTATACGAAACATTTTTCAATGAGTGTGAGTTAACTCATGAAGCTTTAACTAAGGAAGGTGAGTTTGACACTAATTTGGAGCAAGATGAAATGTAATAAGAAAATTCTGGCAAAAACGTGGTGAAAAGTACGTAAGGAGATCCAGTCCTTTTCCTTTTTTTAAGAATGAAAATTTGGGCCAAAAAAGATAAGGATATCATGAACATACTTGATGGTCGTAATATACTGCAAGAATGTGCCGTGGGAAAGACCACTTGAAGAAATCTCTAAGCTCAATTGTGGCCACTCTGTTGTAAATGCATATAGTTGTATGTTTGATTGTGACTGTTTTAATTGTATAAATTTTGTAAATCCAGGTTCCAAACCTCTATATATAGAGGAATATAATGGAAAGAATATATATTACTTTAGACAAAACTTTTAATCACTTATCTCTAGCAGATTCTTAAGAATAAAACACGTTATCAATACGACTTACTCTTTTTCCATTTTTTTACCTGCTATAAAGTATGTCTACGCTATTTTATTTAATGTAGATATGCATGATCTACATATTTATTTGAGAAATGACTGGTATGGAGAGAAAAGTTGTTAGCATTTGTTTCAAACAATGATTACGTTTATGATTATGAAACAATTTTCAGTTTTAAAGAAAAAATAGGGACCAATTACAACTCCCTCAAAAATGAGTATAGACTTCAGCATGACTAGACCTGATATTTTTAAACTAACATATGAAAACACCACATTATGTGGTGCTTTATTCTTTCATCAGAAACGTCTCCACAACATATAATTCATGTTTATTGCTCCTCTAAGTTGACAGTTTACCTATGATAATTCATGTTTATCCACAACTTACGAAATGTAGGCCAAAGCAACAAGGAATCGGGTTCCGGTTGGCCGAATCCCGAGCCAGTTCAGAACAATTATGGGACCCAATTTGAGTTCCCGGTCCCGATCCAAATTATTCCGGGAATCTTGGGCCTGAGACTCAGAGAATTTGGGTCGGTACCAGTAATTCCAAAAAAGTGTCAATTTGTTTTTTGATTAGTTTTTTATTTGAAAAATATAAATACTGTAGATTATAAGGACCTAAAATAGTATTTTTTTTGTTGATAACTGGAACCTAAAATTTTTTTCGGGAATTTTTTAGGTCTGTGTCATCTATAATATTTTATATTTTAAATTTTTAGGTCCATGTTATCCGCTAATGACAAATATTTTACCAAAAAATCATGAAAAGTTTCCGTTATCAGTGTTTATGCAGACAAATGCAAATCCCTTAGTACACAATCCATCCGTGTTATGAAGTGCCAAAAAACTAAAGGTGCAAAGTAGAAATTGGAAGGACGAAATCATGTTTTAATTCAGTGAAAGGTGAGTTTTGTACTGATTTGATTATTTTTATTTTATTTTTTTGAACAAGTTAATTGATTATTTAATTTAAATTAAATCGAGAATGGGGCCATCCCATGAAATGCATGGGACAGCCTGACCCCGTGCCCAAAAAGTTCAAAGTTGCGTTAATGGGACCGAATCCCAACCTGATTCATAATATTTTTGTCGGGTTCAAGATATCAGGATCGAAACTTTCCAGGACCACAATTTTCCCGGTCCTATATGTCCAATTTGCACACCCCTAATGAAATGATTCATTAAAGAAGCATTTAGGTATGTCATTATTAGCATTCATTTCTTATTTAATGATCATTCCAGGGCTTCTATTTAGTGAAGTTGCTGGAACTCAATACATTAAATGACGCAATGCCTATTGGGTCGCAACGAAAATGACCTCTTTGTATACTTACAAGGGTAAGGCCGTGTACATCTGACCCCCCAAACCCCAACCTAGTTTAGAATATACTGGGTACGTTGTTGTTAATGTTGTTGTTGTTCTTTTTCAATGATCATTTTGTGAATGTTAATATTGTTAACTATGTGTTAATAATTTTAATTATTCAGAATTTTTTGATTAACTATGTGATAATATAGGTTATGATTTTTTTTTATTAATTATGTGTTAATAAATTTTATATGCTACACAATTAGTTACCATGTCAAAAGAAGGTATGCAACAATCGTCCTCATGAGTGACTGTTTAGTACTAGTTTTTAAGTGAGACATTTACGACTCCACCATACATCTGGGCTCTCACGTAGAATAGTGAGTACTGTATTGGAGGCTGGTGGCCTAATGACTTGAGTGTTTACTGAATCGGTTCATGCTTCTAAAGTTGTATATTTTCACTTCATGTTAAATTGTAATTGTTATGTATTAACAAATTAATTGTACTAATTTGTTTTGCCATTAGCATGATCTACCTCACATGGGATATAAGTGAAGAAAAATAGTATCTCTGTCTACATATTATTTTTACGTTTATGTAAAAAAATTCCACACTAATATGCGGATGACACCCTACTCATTCCGGAAGGATCTAGAAAAATATCACAGTGATGAAAGGATTCTTAAGGAGAGGGGGGCCGACTATTTTTTTGGTGAAGTGTCGATTATGTTCAAAGTCTTTCAACACAAAAAAGGTAAGATTTTTAAGTAAAATTTTATTTCAGGATTATTTTGTAGATCTTTTTTTTTTAAATTTATATTTCTTTATATTAAGGTGGGTGTTATGGCTCATTTTCGAGGCATTCATTAACTAATCACCAACAAGAGGTTGGTTTCAATCCTACACCAATTGTCTAGTTGTTGGGGTTGTGGCAAATGCAAGTGGAACCGGATCCAGAGGTACGTCTTCTAGCACTCAATTGTTTTCGTATAACCCAACTAGAAATAGGGAAGGTCTAGTAGACATAATTTGTTTAGAATCTCTTTCATTTAGTTTTGCATAAATTTTAAATTTAGAAACTTATGTACGTACGTGTTTACAACCCATATTTTTTAAAGTTTCACGTATATCACACACTAATGATATTGCAAAAAATTTTAATAAAAGAAAAGACAACTTGTGTCAAATTTTTTCATCTCTAGATCATAAAGTTTCCATATGTAGTGATATATGGTCACATCCTGGCCAAATACATAGTTAAATGGGTATTATTTGTTACTAGATAGATAATGAGTGAAAATACTAAAAAGAGTAATAATATTTCGGTTGTTTGATGAAAAACACACTGCAAAAAATCTAACCTCTACGGTTATGTTAATTTTAGAAGAATATAATTTAAATAGAAATGTATATATTATATTTTTTGATAATGCATCTAACAATGATGCAAGTGTTGAAGATTAAAAAATGTTATGTGATGCTACTTTTCATGGACATTTGTTTCATATTCGTTATATGTGTCATGTTATTTATTTATGTGTACAAGATGCTCTTAAAATTATAGATTAAAGTGTAAACATAATTAGACATAATATAAAAAATTTCTTCGGTAAACTTAGGGTACTGAAAGATTGATTTAAATTTTGTAAAGAAAATAATGTTAGGCCAATAAAATTTTCTTTAGACGTGGCTACCCGTTGGAACTCTACATATAATTTA
This sequence comes from Pinguicula moranensis, assembly GCA_028565015.1. NCBI lineage: Eukaryota > Viridiplantae > Streptophyta > Magnoliopsida > Lamiales > Lentibulariaceae > Pinguicula > Pinguicula moranensis. Next base: position 8,811 of record JAOWBN010089944.1, read on the forward strand.
CTTTAACAAACCATACCTTATAAAGAACTATTAGTTAGTTTTATGAGTAATAATTACCAAAATATATATTTAAACACAAATGATTGGTTAGAGTGTAAAAAACTCTACAATTATTAAAATATTTTAATGAATACACTAAATTATTATCATATGTATGTTAACCAACGCCTTATCTCATTGTACCTATTTGTGTTAACGTAGGAGCTATTATAACGAGTTTTAAAAATGAACATAATTTCACAATTTGTATAGATGCTATTACGAAAAAATCGTCCAAATATCTTTTATATATAACACAACTTTATCTTTTTACCACCATTTTGGACTCCCGAATAAAATTAGAAGGTTTGAAAAATAGATTATAATATTATTATGGTGATTTTAAAAATGAGATGGAATACTCTTTATCGACTATAGGATTATAATTGAAAAGGTTGACACTTTATTAAAGGAATTATATGAAGAGTATAAAATCTCATGCGGTATTCTTGTGCAAACTCATAGAAGTGAGAGTGTCTCAAGTAATGGTGTGTCTAGAACAACAATGCGAGGAAGGATGAAAAACATAATAAAATATCTATCGAAATACCATAGGTTCTCGTCAAGTTCCACTTGCGTGGAACTTGATACTCATATAATGACTACCATTGATATTGCTCAGACAAGTAATGATTGTAGCTCATATTGGGAGTTCAATATTTTTTTTTGGTAGAGGAGAAAAACAAAATATTTTTCGGTGTTATCGATAATTGCGAAGGAAGTTCTAGCATGTCCAATTTCTATAATGGTCGTCGAACAAGTCTTTTGCAAGGGAGGATACGTTTTACATGACAAATATTCAAACCTTCATTCGCTCAACTTGGAATATAAGACATGCCTGAATGATTTGGATAGTTGCTGCACGTAGAACACAAGAACATGCACAGTACAACGAAGAAGAGGCATTCGATACCGGGGATCCTGAGACTGCATTGGCGAGCAGCATGAGTCCAAACGACAATGATGATGAGGAGTAGAGGGTTCTCCATTAGGTGAGTAAGGTAAGAGAACTAATGGGCATTGATTCATTTATGTATAACATATAAATGATACGTACGTAACTTAATTATAAATGCTAACATTTATAGTTAAGCAAAGCTACTTTATATTATTTTTTTAGTTTATATAAAGTTAATAAAGTTTCTTCAATTTATAAACCCTAAATTTTTATAAAGTTTAGACAACTTATAAACCATATACCCTAAAAAGGCTAAACCCAAACATTATATAAATATATAAATTTAATAACATTCTATTAACGTATAAACTTTATATAAATCATAAACATATAAACGTTAATAAACTAAGATAAATCTTAATCCCTAAACCCTAACTCTAAACCCTCAACCTATACCTTAAGCCTAAACTCAAATATTATATAAGGGGGACGTATCCATGGCCACAATTTTTTACACCAATTTGTACACTGATTTTGGACTATGCAATTAAAGAATATCATGTGGCCAGGATTGAATATTGAAAAAAAAATAGAATTTCTTTTCCTTCAAAAGCACGAGAACCCTAAACCTTAAATGAGAATCCTAAACCCTAAACCCTAAATGAGAATCCTAAACCTTAAATCCTAAACTTTAGACCCTAAATCCTAAACCTAAACTACTTTCTAAACATTTATATCACACCTAAACACCTATTAATCATTCAAAAATAGAAAACAACTTCTATTAAAGTGATTAATTGGTGTTTAGGCATGATTTAAATGTTTAGAAAGTGGTTTAGGGTTTATGATTCTCATTTAGGGTTTAGAGTTTGTGATTAATAGGTGTTTAGGCATGATTTAAATATTTAGAAAGTGTTTTAGGGTTTAGAATTTAGAATTTAGGGTTTAGAGTTTAAATTTAGAGTTTAGGTTAATTAAAGTGATTAATATGTATTTAGGCGTAATTTAAATGTTTAGAAAGTGGTTTAGGTTTTAGATTTTAGGATTTAGGGTTTAAAATTATCATTTAGGGTTCTCGCGCTATTGAAGGAGTAATGATTCTATTTTTTTTATTATATTTCAATACTTAATCTTGACACATAATTTTGTTTAATTGCACATTTCAGAATTAGTGTACAAACTGGTGTGAAAAATAGTATCCATGGATCCTCATCCTTATATAAGTCTATATAAACTTATAAACTTTAAACTTATAAAACCTAAACTCATAAACCGTAAGACTAACAATTTTTATAAAAAAATCTTTGAAAGATTAATTTTTTAGCCAAAAAAAATAAAACTGTTAGAAAAATAAAATAAAAATTTAAACGAATTGGAGGGCCAAACCCGACGGTTCAACCGTGTCGGAACCGTACTGAAACTGACGAAAAAATGGAGGTTTGCCTGGTGGGTTGGCTTGGCGCTGGTCAACCGGCTCCTAAGTGCCCGGGTCCAGTTTCTCTATACCCATGCCCGCGGGGTCGGGATTGGACGTGCCGGGCGGCGCACCCCGCCCATGTCTACTATCATGGATTCATGGCGTGGGAAATCGGTAATATAGTTGGGGGCGAATCCACCTGAGACTGAGAGTAGGGGTTGACCACCCCCTAATTTAAAAACAAATACCATTTTAAATTTTTATTATTTTGTTAGCGCTTGCAAGATTTTTGTTGATCTCAACAAATTAAGAATTTAGTAGAGGCTAGTAAGCATAGGCGGATCCAGATTTATTTTTTATTGGGGGCTAATGTTTTTTTGGGAGTGCATCAAAAAAAAATTTGAGCTGAAAATAATTTTATTTAGGGGCATTAATCCTGTAGAGAATCACTATCTATACGAACTATTAACACAAACAAGTTTTAAAAGCAATCGAATCTTTTTAAATAAACTTTAAAGGTAACAAATCCAGCCTTTCAGGTGCTCACACACTTAACAAGTATATACACAAATTAGATAATTTTCCTTGAAAATAAAATTGAAGAAATTAATTATATCAATCAAATAGTTACATTCAATAATCTGAAAATATTGATTGAAAGTTTTTCAAAGAAAAATAAATCCCGACGGATCCAGGGGTAGGGGTGCAGTGGCAAGGTAGGGGCTATACCAAAGTAGGGCCCCACCTAGCTCCCAACTGAATACACCATTTCTAGTAAGAACAAACTCGTGGAAAGCGTGCGTATTTTTTTATCAAAAAATATTTTATCAATTATGTGGGTTTCCTCAAAAAAATTGCTTTGCATGTATTCCGGAATGCCTATCTAAATATAATGCATGTATGAGGATTCTGTATTCAATCCCTTAACGCTAGGTCAGCAAAACACGGCTGGACAGTGTTGAATCTTGTACACAAGAAGGTCTGAACAAAGAGGGTTCAAACCATTGCCCTGTGAGCTTATCTTCTAAAGAACTCAGTTGGGGATCGAATATTAAGTTCTTTGACTGTTGGCTCGAGGATAGAAGCTTCAATCTGATGGTAGAGCATTTTTGGAGGAATAACAATATACAAGGGTTTGTGAGTTATAAGCTATTAACGAAGTCTAGACTATTAAGAGAGAGCATCAAAACATGGAGCACAACCAGACCTATTAGTCTATTAGAACAGAGAAATGCTCTACTTCACAGTATAAGGGACTTTGAATTGGCAGCTGAAGCAGACTCATTACCTATTATAAATCAGCAGCAATTGACTGACCTACATCTACAACTAGATAGTATTTCAAGTCATTTGAATAGCATCACTTATCAAAAGTCTCGGATACATTGGCTTCAGAAAGGAGATGAAAACTCTGCATTGTTCCATAGCAGTTTGCTGAAGTCAAGATCTGCCAACACAATTAAAGGAGTCTGGGATGGACAAACTTGGCTAGATGATCCACCCATGGTTAAAGAATGTTTCTTCCAGAATTTTAAAGATCGATTCACTGAGAATCTACCTATCAGACCTCTGTTGTCCATTCAGTTGAAAAGGCTTGATCAACTGAGCAAGAATTTTTTGCAGCAACCATTCTCAGAACTCGAAGTGGACACTAGTATCACTAGTTGTCACAGTAACAAGAGCCCTGGGTCGGATGGCATAAACTTCAAGTTCATCAAGCATTTTTTACATTTGCTAAAACCTGACATTATGCAGCTCATGCTTCAGTTCTACCGGAGTGCTATGCTGTGCATAGGGAGTAACTCTTCTCATATAACGCTGATTTCCAAATTTTCCACCCCTATTTATGTGAAAGACTATAGGCCTATAACTCTTATTGGTGCTATACCAAAGATCATCTCAAAAACACTAGCTACCAGGCTTGGTTTGGTAATTGGGAAGCTGATAAGCAATACACAAGAAGCATTCATCAAAGGTAGAAAGCTGATTGATAGCATAGTGGTTGCAAATGAAGTGATTGACGAGGTTAAAAAGCTGAACAGGCAAGCATTGATCTTTAAAGTCGACTTCGAGAAGGCGTTTGACACAATCCATTGGAATTATCTATTACAAATGATGTCAAACATGAACTTCCCCTCTTGTTGGACATGGTGGATTAAGGGCCTTTTGGAGTCTGCCTCATCTTCAATTCTAATCGATGGTAGCCCTAACAAAGAATTCTTTCTGTCACGGGGCATCAGATAAGGGGAGCCTATCTCACCGTTGCTCTTACTTCTAGCTGTGGAAGGTCTCTCGGCCATGATCAATAGAGCCACAGAACTGAATATTTTTTCAGGTTTGAACATTGGCAAGAACAATGTACACATCTCCCATTTGCAATTTGCGGATGACACAATCATGTTTGGTCAAGCAGATTGGAGATCAGTCATTGCATTCAAGGCCATATTGCTTAACTTTGAATTAGTTTCCGGCCTGAAGATTAATTTTTCCAAGAGTAAATGGATTGGTGTGAATGTAGATTCTGTTTTGTTGGGAGATATGGCTTCATTTCTAAATTGTTAGCCCGATGTTGTCCATTTTAAATACTTGGGGTTGCCTGTGGGCGCAAGGATTAGAAACAAGAGGACACGACAACCGATTATTGATAGGTACCAAAATGCTCTCTCAGCTTGGGATAATAAGCAGTTATCATCAGGTGGAAAAATGGTCCTTCTGAATTCTGTTTTGTCTGCCCTTCCATCTCACTTCTTCTCTGTTTTTAAGGCCCCAAAGTCTATCATCAAGAGGCTAACTTTTATCCAGCGGGACTTCTTATGGAGCAAATCATCTGATAAGTTAAAAATATGCCTCTCCTCCTAGAAAAAGGTCACAACTTCAGTGGCTACAGGTGGTCTAGGAATCCATTGTTTTTCCTCTTTTAACTCAGCCATGTTGAGTAAGTGGGGAATGCAGATACTTAATGGTGAACCCTCTCTTATCAGAGAGGTCCTGTTGTCCAAATATGGAAGTCAAGATCCACTATTAATTGCAGGCCATAGAGTCCTTCTCCCAATTGAAAATAGTGCAGAGTCAGTCCGGCCAAGAAGGAGAATTCATGCATCAGAGTGGTGGCTAAACTTGTTGGACACTTTAAATCAAGGATGGTTATCTGATAATATCAAGCTGCAACTAGGAAATGGGAGATGTATTAGACTCTGGACATACAAATGGTGGAATAATACTTCCTTATCAGAGTGATACCCTAGGCTTTTCAGAAAAGAATTACAGAAAGACTTTTGTGTGGCTGACTCTGGTGTTTGGCTTAATGGCTGCTGGAGATGGATTTGGAGATGAAGATGCCCCCTTAGACTCTCTGATCTCACTGACCTGGACATGTTATCGAACGACCTCCTGAACATCCACCCAAGAGACATGATCAAAGACAGGTATCTCTTTACATGCAGCAATGATGGGACACATAAAGTAAGCGAAGCTTATAAGCTAATTGCATCTGCTAATGAATATTCCTTTTCACCGACTCACATATCCCTCACTAATCTTATATGGAGCAGTTTTGGTCTTTCTTTGTCTGGAAGCTGATCCAAAGTGCCTTACCCACCAAGGTGACCCTGCAAAAAAGAGGTGTCATCCCACCAGATCAGGAAACCTTATGCCCCTTATGTCACACAAAAGAAGAAACAACAGGTCACATATTCTCTAATTGTGCTATCACTCGAAGTCTATGGGAAGGCATTAGAAACTGGTTGTCTCTACCCCCAACAACGCATACCCCAAGCTTCCAGGAATATGCTACTATAAGTCCAATTTGCATCCATACACAAGCTTGGATTTCCATCTGGATGGCCATGGCGTGGGAAGTCTGAAAATCAAGGAATAAATCGCACTTCATTTCTGCCATACCTCACATACAGTTGCTACTTCATGGCATACAAATGCAGTCATGGCTGTGGATAAAAGCTAAAAGACGGGCTAAGCTATTTCCTTACAGCTTTGTGGATTGGTCATTGCAACCACAGGCTTGCATAAACTTCAAATAAATAGCTACAAAGATAGCCCACTGATCAGGTATTTTCTTATCCCTATGTGGATTTTATCTAATGTTGCTTCTTGTCTCTTGATATCATAGGCTTTTGCTTTGCTGGCTGGCACATCAGTAATCACTCTGCTAAGCCAACAAATCATTGGCTATTTTTAGAGCTGAGGGAGCAGTTTCTGGCCGTTCCCTTTTCTTTAGATTATGCAGAGGCTGGATTGCAGACATGTGCCCATTTAATTACAAGTCTTATGACGATTGCACTTAGGGGGACTATTTTGCTCTTGCTCGCATGCTTTACTGGTGCAACCTTACTTTCTTTGCTTTTCATTTTGGTACAGGTTAGGTCCATACATGGATATACTTGTCCGGTTGTCATCAATTGTAGACCTACATGGAGTCTTTCTTTCCCTACCTCTGAAAAGCTGATCTGGAATAAATCACTACACTACTCTTTACTGTGGTACAGGTTAGGTGCAAATGGAGATCCTTTTGATCATCTGTCCCCTTACAAAATAGACGCTTATCAAAGGGAACACAAATGCCTACTGAGTATTCAATGCTACAAGATCAATTTAATTAGGAAGTATGTTAGGGAGTATGTTTCTCCCAGGAGGCCCACATACAATGAAGACATTCCATTGGGAAGAAATTTTTTATACTACAAAGTTGCTACTGTTAGGCAAGATGCACAATGTTTTGGGGTGTTTTGTTGCTGATGCCATTTTGATCACAACTGTGGTATAGGGCACAAGATAACAAAAGGGTATCAACTCTACCGTTACTAAATGCGCAGGGGATCAACAAGATGAGTTTTTTTTTCCTTTAGTCACTACAAATTTGTGAGAACGGGTGGAAGTCTCCAGGATATTTTTCAGCTTGAAGACAGGACTACCATATCAAAGCTGCAAAGTAGTGGAATAAAGAGGGGCAGTTTTTAATCCTGAAACACAGGTGCCTGTCCTCTAACACAAAGAGAACTTAGTTCCTAGAGGGCATCCACATAGAATTATCAGAAGAAATGACAGAACAAAAGCATATGGAACAGAGAGGGCATCTGAAGATAAGGCGTGCAGAATCAAAGTAGGCGATGCGAATAGAAGATGTAAGACGAGGTTTGGTTATCTTTTAAGTGTAACTATATATCCGTGCATATCCGGTTATATCTTCTATATATTACTGCGATAGCTCACCAAGCTGGTAGAGCTATGTACCGATATTCCTATAAAAAAGCGTATCGGTAAGTTGATAGTCATGACTTCCAGACTTGGTGAATATAGGTGGATGACAATGAACTGAATGCGGAGAAGCTTGTACATTCATGATGTTAGGGGAGCCAAACACTTTCACCATTAGCTATAATAGAGGATATGATGGTAAGGCAGGATATATGGCTCATGATCAATGAATCATTCACCGGCTTCATCCTTTTAGACTCATCGCCCACAAGAAGTCTTATGTTGATTTTGTGATATGTTGTCTTTCTTTCTTGTACACACTTTTTACCTTTATTAAAAGTTGGCTTATCAGAAAAAAACCACTAGGTCAATATGGGTTGTACTATTTTATAATTTGGATTATATTAGTATATACAAAATCATGGAAGGATATTAACTCAAACAAAATCACACTGCCACACCCATTAAATTGGACCAAAAAACACATTGCCTTTCGAAAAATTTGAAGACCAAATCTCGATTGGACTATACCAGTACTTGCACCAATGACCTAACAAACACGCACTCTTACAAACTGAAGAAAGAATAAAAAAAGGAAGTTGCCGTGAGAAGTGACGGGAGGAGAGAAAAGTTTTGGAAAGCAGAAGAGAGAGAAAGACAAAAAAATAAAGAATTGAAGAGAAAGTTGACGTTAAAAAGGAGAAGAAAGAAGGAGCAGGAAGAAGAAAAAGACTGTTGTTTGATTTGGAATAATTTTTACAACTAGATTGTTGTGGATTAAATTTTTGATTGGATTGCTTCTTTATGGTAGTTTTCTGAATTCTTAAGTTTTAATTATATTTTCATTGTCTAAATTTATATGGTGTTATTCTAAATTAAATATGCATAGGTAATTTATTATTATACTCTTAACTTGACATATGGGTGATTGATTATTTTGTACATGAATGTGAGTTTCATGTTTTGGCTTATTTGTGATTAGTCTATTTGACAACTTAAATTAGTAAATGCATGTGATTTATTTTGGCTGAATGTGAAAGTACACAATATTGGTTAATTATTTTATTGCCATATTGTGCGATAAAATAGAACTTGAAATCTATGCTTAGACATAACGTAGGTAAAAAGTGGATTTCTTGCAATTAATTATTAATGTGAACACGCACTTGAATGAGTATCCTGTTTAATTTTAAATTAAGTGTATGAAGATGCAGTTGGGTTAGTTGAAACTTATATAAGTATAACTCGACAAAGGAAGTTAGCCAACAATTCTAAGAGTACTAGACATAGTAAACTAGAGCGTAAAAGCATCATCCCTAATCAGTTTAACTTTTGCGCGCAAACTTGTATAAATCGAGAAATTTATAGTCACCCTAGTCATACTTGTAAGTATCCCTTAATCTCTGTCTATCTTCTCGTGATCCCAAGTACTTAGAGTTCCATACTTTTTTTTTATAAGTAAGTTTTGATTTTATTCATTCTTGTAAAACACTATACAGAACAGTTTGAATATGATTAACCCAAGCATGCTGTTAATCTTCTATCACAACAGGATCACGAACAATCATGGTGGGAAAAAAGTGCTAACACACAGTCTCGTATGACGGATCCAGTCTGCTATAATGATCGTTATCGACCCCTTCTCAAATGCCACGTGCCAATAACACGTCTGAACTTGAATTCGTTCTATGACCGACTCTAGGAAAAAAAGTTTTGATTGAAATCTCATCTCGTTCCGCATGTTCCATAATGTCCACATGGTACACTGCCGAATGGACTTCCAAAGATGACGCACTGAACGATGCGGAGTGATTCCCATGTGTGCCTGAAAATGTGGTGGAGTCTGTTTATGGCCGACATACTCGTATCCCAACCATCCATAGATGGTAGCCCAAACAGAATAAGAATGATCACAAGAACAAAAGATATGCGGGATGCCTTCAAGTTTGGTCACGCAAAATGAGCAAAGGCGTTCTTGCAGCGAGGGGTTAATAGCTCGGATCAAGAGGTTATCCGACGTGGGTAGCCTCAATTGCAACAATTTCCAACGGAAGACCGATACTTTAAATGACAATTCAGACCCCAAAATAGGTGCCAAAGTTGGTGTAGCAGGTAATAGTTCCATACTGTTAGAAATCATGGCCTTATAGCCACTGCGAGCAGTGTACTTAACTGAGCCCGAATCAGTCCACTCCCATGCATCATTTCCATCGGTCGAGAAGTATACATCAAGATCTAGCTCGATGTGGTGCAGCAATGTCACCTCCCTTCGGCTTAGAGCCGTACGCCAATGACAGATAATACGCCAACGGCCACCTTCAATTCTCCATTTATCCAACACCCAAACTACCTTGTCAGCCGCTTTGGAATATAAGCGCCAATCTCTACCAGAAAGTTTCCCAGTACCAAGCCAGTCATTCTCCCAAAAGCGGTTTTTTGCCCCATCACCCATCACCCTATGTAATCGATCACCAAACCATCCATCGTGACATATTATTATTTTTAAATCTTCCACAATCGAGAGCTCAAACGCGTATCATGTAAATCATCCCAATCGGCACAAGGTAAACGATTACCAAAATATTTCGTAGTGATCAGATTGCGCCAAAGAGATGAATTTTCATTTTTCAAATGCCAACCCCACTTGGTTAACAAAGATATATTGAAGAATCCAGGGTGTAAGAAGCCAAGACCTCCATCCGCCTTGCTACGACACATAGCATCCCAACTGATCCACGGTATGGATCGAACCGAATCAGATCGAGATTCCCACAAGAAGGTATGACATATGCCAATCATATCTTGAATAATAGATTGTAATGCCTTATATAAAGAGAAGTGATAGACAAGCATACTAGTGAGAACACTTTTGATCAATGTAACTCGGCCACCTAAAGATAAATAAGAATTCTCCCACGAAGAAGTCTTATTTTTCATTGACAAAATTAGGTCCCCCAAAGTAGAACGAGCCCTGGATTACACCCCACCGGAAGGCCAAGCTAATTAAATGTAACCGATAAAGTCGAACAGTGTAGAATATTAGATCTTTCATACTGTAGTTTCGGAGGCATATTTAGACATAGAATGCTACTTTTTTTATAGTTGATGCGTAGCCCCGAGACTAATTCATATAATCGCAGGACCCCCTTCATGATTTTCACATTAGAAATGTCTCCCTCTTCTCATATGATAAAGCTTCTTACGAATCTCCCATATGTTGAAAATCTCGAAGGAAATCAATATACTATTTCTTAACAGTTTCCTAATGCGCCTGAAGAAAATAAAAATTTATTCCATCCGGGCCAGGGCTCTTTCTACTAGAACAAGAGTATAGAGTGTCAAATATTTCTGCCTCCAAAAAAACAGAAATGAGTAATAAATTATCATTAACTGATAGGATATAATCACAATTAAGCATAAGGTATAGTCGTATAAAATCAGGCTCCTCAAAATGCTTCTCAAAATAAGAACGGATTCCATGCTTGACAATTGAACGGAATCCGTCCACACCCCATCAAAAAAAAGTCCCTGTATATTATTTCGACGCTGCCTCTTTCGTATACAAGCATGAAAGTACCTAGAATTTCCATCTCCTTCCCGAATCCACCTTGATCGAGATTTTTGATATAATAAAGATGCTTTATGGTGCAAAGATACCTTCAA
>JAOWBN010090055.1:0-20035 GCA_028565015.1 Pinguicula moranensis
ACCATAATCAAACCTTGAGGGAAACTCAACAAGCCAACTATGGTTACCAAGGGTAGTTATCACTCAACAATTGCAACTCCTTGCTTTTGCTTAGGTTGTTAACTCTTTAACCTTACCAAGACTTTGCCTCTAACACTCAATGCCATGAGGGAAACTCAACAAACCAAGAGTGTTAGTCAAGTCAAATACCATTATTTCGAAAGACACAACTTTCATGATAAAACTCCCTACGAGATAGATGGTCACTTTGAAGGAAACTCAACAAGTGAACCAACGATCAAAAGTGTCGTTTTACCATAATAATGGAAGGCATCATCCATTTTCAAACACATTTGTAAAGGGGAGAATTGATTATTATTGGAGGGGTTTGATAAGTTATAGTCTCATCATGTTTTAAATTTTCTAGCATACATATAATTCTATATTATTATCACATAATAATATACTATAAAGGATGCTAAATAAACACATATAATCGTTGTCCGATCATAGAATCTACTAATATCTTGGCCATTAAGAGATTAAAGGGTTATTCTAAGGGTGTTTTTCAATGGAAGTTATGCAATGCCTTTGCATCAACACCTTATCGGATAACATATTGGTGGCTTCATTTTCTTGAGTTACATAATTCTTAACCTAACTCTCACAATTTTTCTCCCACTAGACTAATACAAAATTACATTATTAAGCCATTTTCAAGACTACCCATTGTTACCGATTTACGATTAATTCCGAATAGAATTCAAGAATGACATCCATATTCAAGACCTCTATATGGTGACCTCAAGTATAAGGATCACTTACACTCACTATTCTTTAGGGTATCATCCATTGACAATAAGGTGATCTCTATGCGGGTCAATAAGATGTACTTGTCAACTACAAGCATCCATGTTTCTAGCTTAAGTGTCGCTACACTATAATTGGTAAGATAAACTATTTATCCGTATTAATGATGCCTTGTCTCACTAATACTATGGTTAGGAATATTTAGTATTGATAACTTTAATGAGAGTGGTCCCATCATCATAACTCTTTGTGATACACTTTATATTATCAATGCTAGGACACTATTTTATATGTTATAAATAAACAAGAATTGAAGGTTTCTACAATCATATATACAACATTAAAGTGTTAACATAGGCCTAAGGTGATTGGCCTTAGGACATAACACTTACAGATTGCACATCTTTACTTCAAGAAAGTTGCACGGCTCCATGGAGTGCCTAGGTCCATCACTTTGGACCAATATACCATGTTTGTGAGCTTGTTTTGGAGTAGCTTGTGGGAAACGATGAGCACCAAACTACAATTTAGTGGTGGCTATCTTTCTTAAACTGATGGCCAAACATAGGTGGTAAATAGATGTTTAGAGAATTTATTAAGATGTTTAGTCGGTTCAAAGCTGAAACAATGGGACATGGCCTTGGCACAAGCAGAATATGTCTATAGGCGCTCCAATTATAGGAACACTAGCCTTAGTCCTTTTGAGGTGGTGTGTGGAAACAATCCCTCGGGAGTGTTAGACTTGGCCCCCATTCCACAAGTTGGTTGATACAGCCCTAAAGTCAAAAAGATGGTCAAACACCTTTGGGATATACACGACCATGTCCCTACCAGCATCACCAAGAGCAACTAGAAGTACAAAGCTCGTGCAGATGCTCGAAGAAGAAGGGTCGTGTTAATGTTGGGGACCAAGTTTTGGACGTGCTAACTCGAGATCGAGTCCCAAGTGGTCAATACAATAAACTTGGCAATCAAAAGATAGGTCCGTACAAAGTGATCAAGAGGATTAATGATAAAGCCTATCTCCTAAAACTCACCAACCATTTGAAGACTTCTAATGTCTTCAATGTCAAACAATTGAGTTCATGCCATGGGAACTCTAGGATGAGTTCTTTTCAACTTGGGAAGACTGATGCAGGTCCATGTGAGTCACCCGAGCCAACCGAGCTAGCGTCTGAGACCTTCAACTACATGGATGCAGATACATTGCACATTTGGCTTATCATGAGTGTAGGGAAATGGCCAAAGAAAGGAGGAAGCAAACACACCAACAAAATCTCAATTCACATGATATAATTGGAGAATGGTTCGAGGGGAATGGTTGCTTGTCAAAAAAGGAGCACATGTGCAGCCATGCAATAGGAGTATCTTGGACCAAAGAACCAAACATCATGTACCAAAGTTTCCTATGGCATTCAAGATTCAGATAACTTGTACATGATCATCTTCATCATGCAATAGGAGTATCTTGGAGTAACGGAGATAAAAGAACTCACTATTACATTCTGGTTTGTTCTATGTAGAAATGTTTTTCCAAATATAGGAGTCTCCATGTAGGCAAATCTACACCAATGGCCTGGATCAGCCATTTCCTTCACAATAACTTATGGAACATTCTAATGGTCATGTGAAATTGATGCAGGAGCATACGAGTCCCTGAGCCACCCGAGCCATTGTCCGAGATTCCAAACTTCATGGATGAGGCACCTTGAAGGATTTAGCCCATCATGAACTTAGGGAAATGGCTAAATTAAGGAGAAAGCAAACGCACAAAGAAAATCACAAATAGCATGAGTTAAATGGCGAATGGCACAGAGGCAATGGCCAGTAGCAAGGAAGTGCGCACACGGCCGATATGGCACATTTTACATTGTCCATGCCAATTTTCATTTTTATCAAACCTTTTTCACTTTAATAAGTACAACCGTTTTGTAAGGTATGTGTAAGCATGTGGGTACCAATTTTGGACCTTAAATGCTCAAACACATGAGCCATGGTTCGGACCAAAGCTAGACCTAGTTTATAAGAGTCGGGTCAAGTGCCTGCCCAAGGAGTTATCTCGGCCATGCATTACCATGAGTTGGAAAAGGGGTGCACCTGTGTCCCTATTGTTCAGGGCCTGTTCTTGCATGTTAGGATAGGTCTGGACCAAACCTTTGTCCAGTTCTTGGCAAGGATGGCACGAGCCATCATTCTGTTTCGCTTACACCCGCTGAGTGTTGGCAACCCTTGTCTATAAAAGGCTCGGTCAAGGACAAGATATGTACTTCAGAACTCGACATGTTTTCAAGCATTAAAGAGATTCAAGAATTTGAGTCAATTCATGAGTTTTTATGCGAGCCATACTTTTGAGTGACCCGATATTATTCCATGAGTGCGACTGTTTTCTCACTCCTAAAATTATCACAATTCTAACCCCAGCGTCAGTTGGTACCAGAGCTTGATATCTCATTTGCTTGGAGAACTATTAAATGGCTAGAGACTATAGACGTGGTTTTCGGTGCTTTGATGATGAAGACATCTCCCATGGCCAAGAGGATAGAAGGGATGAGTTGGTCGAGGAGATGACAACAAATTGCTAATCTCACTTGAATATTGGAGTCAAAAACTCAAGGGTATCAAAACCTCTTTTTTTACTTGGAGGATGGATTCTCCGACTGGTACAATCAAAATCCTCGATGTCATAGTTGTGATGACTGCAAGGAGAGCACCTCTATCCTTGGCTTCAAGGTGGAGTTGCCCGAGTTCTCGGGTTCCCTACAATCTGAGGTGGAGCACATGTTTGAGTACAAGGAGGTACTTGACAAACTGAATGATACGTTTGTGTTCATCAAGCTTAAGGGTCGTGCATCGGCACGGTAGGAGCAAACCAAGCGGACCAGAGAGCACCAAGGGCATTCCAAGATAACATCTTGGGAGAAAATTGAGAGGAAAATACATAGGCCTTTCCTTACATTTGGTTTTGCTCAATCCCTATATCAATGCCTCCACACATTGAGGCAAGGGGCTCAAAGCGTTGAGGAGTACATGGAGGAGTTCCACCAATTGGTGGCACGGAACAACCTCTCCAAGTCTGAGGAGCAATTTGTAGGTCGCTACATTAGTGGCCTACGACCGAGCATCCAGCCCTTGGAGGTCCTTATGGAGCTTATCTAAGGCCTACCAAAGGGCATTAACCTTTGAGAGGCAACGAAAGAAGTCGTGGACCAAGTCTCAAGTCGTTCGATCGAGTGATGTGCAAGCAAGTCAACCGCAACAAAAGATGTGCGCACAGATGCTCATAGAGACACTTTTCTAGGTGCCAAACCTGCTCAAAAAAATCCTAGCACATCTTCCATCAAGTGCTTTTGTTGTGGAGAGCCCAGCCATAATGCCAATGAGTGTAGAAAGCTAGCGAACAACCACGGCAAAAACTTGATGATCGAGGATCATCCAAGCTACCGTGGGCAATTCAATCCAATGTATGATGATGAAAATGATGTCTTGCAAGGTGATGGTCAAGAGAACTTGGTGTTGAGGATGAGCCTCTTGAGCCCCAAGGATAAGGTCACGGAAGATTGGTTGCTAACCAATATTTTCCATACCACTTGCACCGTCAGTGAGAAGGTGTGCAAAATGATCATTGATTGTGGGAGTTTCAAGAATGTGGTGTACGAGGAAGCTATCTGCAAGCTTGATTTGAAGACCAAATGGCACCCCAAGCCATGCACATTGTCTTGGCTCAACAAATGTAGTGTGGTCACGGTAACGTCAGTGCTTTGTGTCCTTTTCCATCAGCAAGAGGTACTACGACACGGCATAGTGCAATGTGGTTACCATGGATGCTTGCCATCTTCTCCTAGGCAGTCTGGGGCAATATGATCAAGGAGTTGTCCATGATGGACGCAAGAACACCTACTCTTTTAGTATCAAAGGGAAGAAGGTTGATTCTAGCCCCGCACCATGAAGAACCCACACCTCCCATGGTCACGAGGTGCATTGGCCTATTGTCTATGAGCTGATTCCTTGAAGACGTTTGATGCGCACATTCATGATGCAATTTTAGGTGCAAGTAAACACATCGCATAAGTAAAAGTGATGATAAGGATGTCAAACCTCAAGTATAAAAATAAATAACATTCACAAGTTTCGTGCAATTTGAACAGAATAAAACTGAGTTGATATTGCTACCACTCTAGTCATTAAACTACAGATCAGACAATGAACAAAAATGATTAAAATGCAGTGGAATGAAGATAGATATAGCACAAGGGTTTGAGATATCCAGGGGGATTGCGACTTCACCACTTAAGTCCCTCAAGTAGAATTATAACCTGATTAGTTATGGATTAATTATCGTATTGTGCCTACCAAATTCACCTATCCTAAACTCTTATCTCTCTCGAGTTGGAAGTGTCCTTCTTTTGTTTACAGATGAGCATCTCTCAATGTCACATACAAATAAACTAGAGACATTACTCTCAAGTGACATCACACGGTAATTCTGATTCTATATGCATTCTCATGCTATAGCAACCAATGTGGACATTACTATGCCTAGCATAATTTGTTTCTCTCGAACTCCTATTATAGTTAGTGCATTTACTCATGTTGATCAGACATAAATAAATGAGAATGAAGAACTGCAAAATCAAACACCATAAAGACAACTAAACATGGTAAACATTCCATAATCTCCTCGAGTTTTTTAAGGGTTACATCGCTCCCTTGGATTTGATGGTTTAGCTCATGCTTAAGTCATGAGCCATTCTATAAGCACACAATATTGAGTTTTGTTAGTGTTATATCCTAAGGACAATCACCTTAGGCCTATGTATTAACACTTTATTGTTGTATATATAATTGTAGCAACCTCCACTACTTGTTTATTTATAACATATAAAAATAGTGAAGCCTACCATTGATAATATAGAGTGTATCACAAAGAGTTGTAATGATGGGACCACTCCAATTAAATTTATCAATACTAAACGTCCTTAACCATAGTATTAGTGAGACAAGGCATCATTAATACAGATAGGTTAGCATGTTTTTAGCCAATTGCTTTTGAAGGAAATAGTTGATCACATCAACTATAGTGTGATGACACTTAAGCCAGAAATATGGATGCTTGTGTTGACAAGTACATCGGATTGACCCGCATAGAGATCACAATGGATGATACTCTAAAGAATAGTGGGTGTAACTGATCCTTACACTTGAGATCACCATATAGAGATCTTGAGTATGGATGTCATTATTTGATTCTACTCAGAGTTACACCATGGGTAACAATGGGTAGTCTTGGAAATGATTTGAAGTACAGAAAGATTATGAGTGATCAATAAAGGATTCGCCACTCCAAAAATGTTAGGAGAAGATATTTCTATGTCCGCTTGTAAAAAGTCATATTCGCCTTTGCAAAGCACAAGTTTAATTAGAAAGAGTTTCTAATTAGAACTTAACAATTATGACTTCTGGTACAATAAATCTTACGTATATAAATGAGGGTGATACATAGCCTCAATATACGACATTATGAATATGTTATTGGTGAAAGGATATCAATTACACAACAACTAAATATTGAAAGGATAGTCTTGTTCGATGACTATTCTCAATGCTTGGGGGCCATGATATCTTGCTAGAGGTCACTCACGGTCTATGGACTATAATTAAAGAATAATGAATTAAAAGTGTTTAATTCATTAATAATAATTTGATTATATTAATTATAGGTCCATTGCCAAGTTATTGAGAAACCTATAGGGTCACACACATTAACATCATTTTCTTGAGGGGTCAAAGTTTGATTAAGGTAAAGTATGAGGGCCAAATTGAAGTTTTTTGAAACTTCAAGGACCTGTATGAAATTATGGGGTTATAACTTGCTATGCACAACCTCACATGTGTAGAGGTGTATATAAACCTCATGGAGAAGGATTTTACAAGAACATGAGACATAAGCATGAAGTGTCAATTTGTAATACATGTAAAGATATGGTTAAATGTTAGCCTTTAACTACAACATGTGTTGACATTTTAGACTTATGACCACCTATATAAATACCTTAATCTTATCACAAATATGTGGAGTTAGTCGAGCTTTAAGACCTTGGAAAAATTGTTAAGAAGTTCCATATCCTTGTTGCATTCTCTACTTGAGAAAGACTTGGAACTTTTGGGCAAAAACTTGAACAAGTTTTCTTATCTTTTCTAAGGCTTAAAGGTTGGATCTAGCACTCTATTATACAGATATAAGTTATACACTTCGAATGTATAAACCTCAAGGTAAGTGGTGGTGTGGACTACTCTAGAGAGTGCACACTTGAACACCTCAAAGAAAGAGCTTTCTTGCATGAATTAGTGATTCTACAAGAGGTAAACAAATTCCTTCTCCCTTGTACCATTAAGTTGTGTAAATTAGCAAAGATCCTTGGTCAAAAGATCTCTTAAATTTTTGTATGTATGCTTAACACACACTTATGTTTACGCTTCCGCACGAATTTTGCATCATGACACGTAGTACAGCTTTCGGAGATCTTTTAGAGTTCAACATCAATGAAGCAATTAGTATGGAAAGCTAGAAACCTAAAATTTTTTTAGTAATCATTTGAGCATAATGTCAAACATCAAGAGAACTTCTTGGCTTTGGATCACTGCCTGTTATACAGTTGCCCTTTTCCTCCATAGACTGGATTTAAAATACTATTGCCTGCATATCCTATTAGTCCTTAATCATTTGGAACGTGTTAGGATGCCTATGCTGATATCTCTAACTGCACATTTGTCCAGATGTTGACCCTAATTATTTTCTTCGTGAGGATTGGTACAAAATGAGTTGTGCTTTCCCCTACATTGTTTTTGCTGGAGAGTGGTGTCTCACCTTACCTCTTAGTGTTATTGTTTCTAAATTTTTTTCCTGGCGAGCATTTGTTAGACACTGAAATGTGCTGTCTGCTGAAACATTATCCCTTCTTGCTGTTCATGTTAATTGACTGTATTGATAACTACTCTGATAAGCAGCTTTGTAATACCAAAAATTAACACATTCAAATTTAGTTAACGTAGAGAATAAATTCAGGGTGGTCTTAGAGGCCTGTAGCAGTTTGTTTATTTTAAGCTAAAGGCAGGCATGGCTGCAAGGTTTGTGTACTTCTCATGTCCTGGAGTAACTAAATAAGCCGGTAGCATTTTCCCTATGGTAGCTTATGTGCAGATGTACTGTGTCATCAAGTTCTCTGCCGCTTTACACTGCACCATTTGTGAACCTTGGATTTATTTTTGTTCTCTCTTACTGTCTTCCTCTTCCTTATGGCACATGTTAGGTACTCCAGAATACACGTCTATTTTTGACATCATCTCATGGCTTCACATTAGATATTCATTGCAGTTTTAACAGTTTAGGTGGTGTCAATATGGTACTGGTTACTGATCTGGAGAACATACCATGTTAGGTATCATCGTGGGGGTTAGACCTTTCAGAAACTCAGTGGAAAATTTCATCTGTGCACATGTGGCCATTTTGAACGCTTGAAACCATGAATAATGTGTTGCAGCAACATCCTTCACAATAATTGGTCTGCTGCAAGATACAATGGCTATATGTTTTATAAGTCTTCAAACAATTTTTTCCTTGTTGGAGCATCCCAAGCCGTCGGCTGAACCATTTGGAAACAAACTTGGTGCATGGATCTGATTACAAGAAAACTTGTTTCATGGATCAGTGATCCCAAAATATAAAGAGCCTTAAAGAAGACATTCCAAGGCAAAGGAGTGAAGGGGTCAATGCTATTGACTAGCAACACATATACTTTGAGACAATAAGGTGAAAGAGGCTAGATGATTTCCTGGAGAGTGAACTATTATATCCTTGTCCGTTGGATTATATCCTTTATTCATTACAGGAATAGATCACTAAACTGGAAAGAGATATGTACCGTCATTCCTATAAATAAGGGTATCGATAAGTTCATAGTCATGATATCCAATATTGGTGAAGAGTAGATGATGGCGATGAATTGAATGCGGAGATGCTTGTGCATTCATGAGGTTATGGGAGCCATGTACCAGATCACCCTTAGCTATACTGGAGGGTATGATTGAAGGATAAGAAATATAGTTTATGATCAAGGAATCATACACTGATTTCATCCTTATAGGCTCATTGATCACGAGATTTCTAGTCTCGGTTATGTACATACTTGTTTTTTGTTTCTTGCTTTTTCTATAAACACTTTTATTATATATAAAAAATTGGCTTATAAAAAAAATATCAATGAAGCGATGAGATATCCACCTAAAGACTATGAAGTTTTCACTGTTGATTTAGTTGATTCATGTGTTGATACAACTTTGAAACTTGAAGCTGAAGATCATCTAAACACTTTGTTAACAGAACCATTTTTCTATGAATAATCTTCATATTTATCATCAGCTAACTTGTAGGAGCAAGTGGCTCATTTGGAACAACTTCCTTCTGCTTTTTTTGGGAGGAAAGCTATTCCATTGGAGCTGCCATAAGAAAATCTCATCCCATTCTGTTCTTAAGGTTCCAGAGGTAGAGTTGAAACCATTGCCAAAACACCTTAGGTATGAATTTTTAGAAGCAAATGAAACATTGCCAGTAATCATTTCTAACAAGCTCACTGAGTTGCAGAAGGAGAAACTGATCTTTGTCTTCAATGAAATTCAAGAAGCCATTGGCTGGACCATTGCAGACATCAAGGGCATTAGTCCATCCAACTTCCAGTGCAGGATTTACTTGTAGGAAGGAGCAGCAGCGGTAAAGCAACCACAAAGAAAGCTCAATCCTCCCATGATGGAAGTTGTGAAGAATGAAGTGCTGAAACTCTATCAAGCTGTAATGATCTACCCCATTTCTGATAGCTAGTGGTTAGCCCTACTCAGGTAGTACCAAAGAAGGGAGGAATCACAGTGGTTGAGAATAGAGAAGGAGAATTGGTGCCAACCAGAAAGTAGACAAGATGGAAAGTATGCATAGATTATAGGAGGTTGAATCTTGTGGCCATAAAGGATCATTTTCCTTTACCTTTTATTGATCAGATACTTCAAAGACTTGCCAATAAAACTTACTATTGTTTTCTGGATGGGTATTAAGGGTACTTTCAGGTGGTCATTCATCCAGATGATCAAGAGAAGACCACCTTCACCTGCCCCTTTGGCACCTTTGCTTATAGGAGAATGCACTTTGGTTTGGGCAATGTTACAGCCACCTTTCAGAGGTATATGATAAATATCTTTTCTGAGTATGCTGAACATTTTATTGAGGTGTTTATGGATGACTTTACAGTATATGCTAATGATTTTGAATCATGTTTGAATCACCTGTCCTTAGTGTTAAAAGATGCATTGAGACTAACCTTGTTTTGAGTTCTGAAAAATGCCATTTCATAGTAGAACAGGGCATAGTCTTGGGCCCTTGTAGTCTTTGCTAGAGGCATTGAGGTTGATTGGGCTAAGATTGAAGTGATCAAATCTTTACCATGTCCTACTAATCTGAAAGAGTTGAGATCCTTCTTGGGACATGCAGGTTTCTACAGGCGTTTCATCAAGGATTTTTCAAAGATAGCCATTCCATTGTGTAGACTACTACAGAAAGAAGTGAATTTTGAGATCAATGACTCGTGCAATAAGGCTTTTGAAGAGCTGAAGGATCATCTTACAGCAACACCAATCATGAGAGCACCTGACTGAAAGATCCCTTTTGAGATCATGTATGATGCAATTGATTTTGTAGTTGGTGCCGTGCTTGGACAGAAGTCACGAAGAGCCAGTCATGTCATCTACTATGCATCCATGACGCTAAATGACACTCAGAGAAATTACATGACCACTGAGAAAGAAATGTTGTCAATTGTTTTTGCACTTCAACAATTGAGATCTTATTTTGCTTGGTTCTAAAGTTGTTGTTTATTCTGATCATGCAGCTATCAGATATTTGCTGGCAAGGAAAGATTCCAAACCAAGGCCCATCAAATGGATCTTGTTAATGAGCGAGTTTGATATAGAGATCAAGGTCAAAAAGGGAGCACAAACTTGGTTGTTGATCATCTGAACAGGATCACTCCTGCTGCCAAATCTGCGGTATCATAACAGCCAGATCTTGGCCTATTTCCATATGAGAAGCTCTTCTCCATAACTACAACTCAACCTTAGTATGTAAAAATTGTAAATTTTTTGGTAACAGGTGAATTTTCTCCTCATTTCACAAAGAACCAAAAGGACAGATTGAAATTTTTGTCTAAATCTGATGTGTGGGAAAATCCTTATTTGTGTAAACATTGTGAAAACTCAATTATCCGTAGGTGTTTGAGTGATTCTAAGATCTCTTCAGTACTAACTTTTTGTAATGATTCAGCATGTGGAGGCAATTTTGGCCCCAACAGAACAACTGGGAAATTTTAGACTCAGGATTCTATTGGCCTCATATTTTTAGAGATGCATATGCTTATGTGAAAACTTGTGATAAGTGTGAAAGAACAATAAATATTTCTATAAGAAATGAACTGCCACAAACACGTGTTCTTTTCTGTGAAATTTTGATGTTTGGGGTCTTGATTTCATGGGACCTTTTCCAAGTTCAAATTGAAATTTGTTTATTCTTCTAGCTGCTGATTATGTTTCCAAGTGGGTGGAGCAATTGGCTACCAGAACTAATGAATCTAAGGTTGTGGTTAATTTTCTCAGGAATCAAATTTTTTGCAGGTTTGGCATACCTAAGGACTTGTTGGGTGATAGAGGTACGTACTTTTGCAATAGAACAGTGGCCTCACTACTTAAGAAATATGGACTAGGACACAAGGTTTCAACCTCTTACCATCCTCAAACAAATGACAAAGCTGAAGTCATCAACAGAGAGATTAAGACCATCCTGGAGAAGACAGTGAACCCAGTCAAGAAGGACTGGAGTACAAGGCTTCCATATGCATTATGGGCATACAAAACAGCTTACAAGACTCCAATTGGTATGTCACCTTACAGATTAGTTTTTGGAAACAAATTGTCATATTCTTGTGCAGTTAGAGCATCAAGCCTATTGGGCAGCGAAGCAGCTCAACATGAACACTAAGGAAGCAAGAAAAAGTAGGAAGTTGCAGCTGCAAGAGCTAGCAAAGTTGATGATGGATTCATATGACAATGCAGCCATCTCCAAAGAAAGAACAAAGGCCATTCATGACAAGTTGATAGATATGAAGAAGTTTGCTGTGGGATATCAAGGTTTTCTCTACCAAAATAAGCTTAAGATGTTCCCAAGAAAGTTGCAATCAAGATGGATAGGTCCGTACAAAGTGGCTGAAACTTTTAATCATGGAGCAGTCAGCATCGTTGAGAAAGATACCACCAAGACCTTCAAGGTTAATGGCCATCAGGTGAAGCAGTACATAAGCATTCTACAGGAGGAGAAAGTAGTAGTTCTGATGCTTCAAGACCCCATCTACGAAGATTGAAGATCAACAAGTCTAGCTGAGACTTTTAAAGAAGCGCCATATGGGAGGCAACCCATTGTTTTAGATCTTTGAACTCATTTTCATTTAGTTATGTGATTTGATTTCCTTTGCATTCATTTGTTTGATGTGTATGCTTTTTGCAGGTACAGTGCATCAACATTAGAGCTCTGCCACTTAATCAGTTCGATGACTACTCTTATTTGTTCTCTGCTAACTATACCACACTCAAAGTAAGCTTTCACTTTTTATTTATATCTGGTTGAGCAGCTAACACGACCTAAGTCATGGGCTAATTTTCTATCTTAAATCTACACCCACAGATATATCACACTATCAGATGTTTGTGCACCACATTTTCACATCCTTGAATACAACATTTGTCAAATAAAACATCCGTTACACAACTTTGAACACGAGTTACACCTTGATTTTTCATTTCAGTCCATAAACTCCATATAAGGCCTAACTTGTCATCCTACTATCAAAACATTTTAGAGATTCAAATAATTTTACTTATACATGACACTACTCACTTGTGATGCCACCCACCCCTAACCTATTTATTTTAGAATATGTCTCAATATGTACACTATTCTAAGCAGCCTGCCTGGATTGAGAGACACGATTATAAATGTGGGGGAGGTGGTTGACTTGTGATAAGTAGATCCATGGTACAAAAGACCATATGGCACGGGAAAAAAAAGAAAGAGAAGAAAAGCATTTTGCCTCAGCATGATTTTAGATCATGGCAAAAATTTAGAGGCTGAAAAAATTCAGAGAGGAAAGAAAGAGTGAAGCTTGGATGAAAAGCTTTTAAGGATGCAAGGCACAAATGAGGATAGGTTTGTTCTTTTCTTTTTTTGCTGATATAAGAGAGATAAAGGAGGTTTTTATGGGATAGGTTGCTCTGGTTCATTTGAGGAGAAAAGCACTAGAGTAGATAGGTAGAAATCCTTACTTTAGGTTGAAGTTTTGAGGCCATTTTGTTGCTTAGATGATGAATAGTAAGGTAAGATATGGTTGTTGGTAATTTTCCAAAACCTATCTTAAATGAGGGAGTAGCAGTTGAAGTGTGGGGGATTTAGGACCCTATAGCCCATGCACTCAAAGGGAGTGCCACCCAAAAAAATTGTGCAAGGGCTGCACATTTTTCTTTTCCCTTCTTTTTCTTTTCTTTTCTTTTCTTTTCTTTTCTTTTCTTTTCTTTTTTCTTCTCTTTTGTTTCTTACTTTTGGACTCTTGTTTATACTATCTCTTTATTATCATATGGATTTTCTTAGTGAAAAGCAAAAGCAAGTGTGTGGGGTTTGATAGAGTATTTTTTAGCATGCTAATGATGCATGGATTGTTGCATTAATCTATTCATTATGTAATGTTTTAGACAAGATTGTTGCACCCTTGTATGGTCTGGAAAATTCAGATAAAAAGGTTGTATTACCCACTAATTAGGGCTGCCCCTGTTGATCTATAAGCTTCAAGAATAACAAGAAACAATGCAACAACAAGAAGAAGAAAGAAGATGGAAATCACTTGCTCATGCTTCAAAGATTAAAAAGATATCTTGTTATTGCTGAATCGAATGATCAAGAATACAAACTCATGGCCATCATCACTCAGGTACTAATGATCTAAGCCCAGTTGATCAAGATGAGAAGTTGAAAAATAGCAGCAGAAAGTTAAGTTGCCAAAAAAAAATAGAAAATGTAGCAGCAGAGCCAAGTTGATCCTGAAGCATTGCCCATGGATTACCATAAGTGTATCAGAGTGATTTACCATGATATACCTCAAGCCAAACATTCACATGCAGCTCAGGTACACACGGAAACCCGGATACATGGATTTTATCAGACTATAAGCTCAGGAAAAATGCTGGAAGTAGCAAACTTGACCAACCTGCAGAGCTGTCAAAAAATAGTTTTGGTTGTTGGTTGTTTTGCCGGAAATCTCGATTTTCTATCTAAGTCTTCAATTGTTCCCTTGCATGTGCTGATAGAAAACCTACAGAAAAATACATACAAGCCACGTCCAAGAGAAATAAAGAGGGAGATTCGGTAAAAAAAAAAGGCAAATAGCTTCCATGGCATCCTACTTTCAAGGGATTTGTTACTCTTATCTTATCTATTTTTGAGTAAGCTTGCTGTGTATAAAATACAGGTGTGATAAGGGTAGAAATAGCGTAGAGTGAGGGGCATGGGAGAGACAGAAAAACAGTGTACTTGTACTTCAAACATATCAGAAATAAAAGTTTGCAGAATTTTTGCACCAAGGTGGAGCAGATTGTTTCCTTGAAGTTGTATGCTCGACTAGACCTCTCATTCATCTGCTAATTTGATGTCCTGAGAGTGCCTAAACAAATTGGTGAGGTGCAAGTTCAGAAAAACAAGACAATGGTATTGATTTTCAGTTTGTATAAACACTTGTGCATGTTTCTGTTTTTCTTGTTTTAGATTGACCATCTAAATTGATAAAAACCGAACCAATAGGTAGATGACATTGCTGCAAGTGGAGATTTTTTTTGTCCTTGAGAGACTAAGTTACTATTTTTAACTACTTATCATCCCCAAACCGATGGACAAACTGAAGTTGTCAATAGAACATTAGGGACTTTGTTGCGTGCACTCATATCTAAGAACTTGAAAACTTTGGAAGAATGTTTACCACATGTTGAATTTGCATATAATAGGGGTATTTATTCAACTACACAATATTCACCATTTGTACTTGTTTATGGTTTTAATCATTTATCTCCAATGTATTTAACTCCTTTACCTTTGAGTAAAAGATTAAATTTAGATGGAAAGAAAAAGGTTGAATTTTTAAGACCATTCATGAGAAAGCACGAGTTATTATTGAAAGGAGAACATCTCAATATGCCAAATAGGCCAACAAGGGTCAAAAGAAAGTGATTTTCAAGCTAGGTGACTCGGTATGGCTGTATCTGAGGAAGGAAAGATTTCTAGAAAAAAGAAAATGAAAACTCATGCAAAGAGGAGGTGGACCGTTACAAGTGGTTGCAAGGATTAATGATAACGCCTATAAATTGGATCTGCCCGGTGAGCATAATGTTAGTGCTACTTTCAATGTTACTGGCTTACTTTCGTTTGATGTAAGTGATAATTTGAGGACAAATCCTTTTCAATGAGGGGAAAATGATGCAATCCAAGTTGTACTCCAACCTACTAATGGCATGGACCAAGAGGATGTGCAAATAGAGCCCTATGGAGAGCCCAAGAGTGGTGAGATGGTGGCTGAACGATGTCAATCCATAAGGCTACAAGAAGGCTGAATTACACACCTAAAAGCCAATAAATTTAAAGAGACCTTGAATTTGATGATTCAAGGAGTTTGTGCTCGAGAAGAAGGGAATGGACCCTAAGGCCCATTTATGCTTAGTGGGCCTCACGACCCAACGGAAGAAACCCCGCCCATTACTATGATCCAAGTTATGGCCCAAAATGAAAGTCCAACATAGAAGTGCACATGTGAAGTGAAGGGGGCACGTGGGATAAAGAGTTTAGGGTGATTTGGTGTGATCAATGACCAAGTCAAAGCAATTAATGAAGAATCTTGAGATAAAAAGAAAGTTCCTCAATTCAGGAATTTTGTCTCCATAGCTAAGGAAAGGTGTTTCCTACACAACCAACACTCATTTGTCCATTCAAGAAGCTTGCTTACAAAACAATGACTCCTATGGAAGGGAGGACATGTTTTTGCTCAAACTTTTAGCATTAATTAGTTTCCTAATTACTTTCAAATTCCCTTCTTATGTTTGCACGACTTCTAGGATTATCTATGACCATATAAAGGCCTTAACATCCTTTGTATTGGACACACAGGTTTTGAATTGAGTTTTGTGAGATTAGTATTCTCTTTTGGTTTTAAACCTTCTCCAATTTATCTTTTCTCTTTTTGAGTTGGATTTATCATTCTATTCTCGGTTAATAATTCATACTTTCGGGAAGTCGTTTGTGGCGTCTTCATCCTTACAAAAATCAAACTTTTGTTGGTTAAACACAAGGTGTTTTTCAGGCGTTAGAAACTACAAATTCATCCGTGTCTTTTCTAATTATCATAATAGTTGTGGAATCTTGTCACAAGTTCAACAAGGATTCATATCATTTGGTATCAGAGCGAGGTTTGGACGTTTTTGCCTCTATTTTTCAACATTCAGGTTGCTTAGCTATCTATAGCTTTGATGCCAAAATTTGTTTGATAGTTTATCTTTATTTTTGTTTTTTCCTAACTTTTAAGTTGTAACCTTGCTGATTTTCCAAAAAAAAAAAATTGTTCAAAAAAAAAAAAAGAATGAAAATCTTTCGGTTCAAAAGCAAAAGCAAAGGTTAATTTAAAAAAAGAGAGAGAGAGATTTTGACACACTCAAAATAGCATTTCATCGACATTGGTTTAATCAGCAAAAGATCTATTCTAGTTGAGTTGTTTAAATTTTTAGCCACGAGTTGAGTTTTACATACTCAAAATCGAGACCCACACATTCAAGTTTGGTACCCTTCTATGAATCTCAACCTTGAATCAAGTTCCAATCGTTTTACGATTGTTGTTTGGCATGATAAGAGACTTGAGTTGAAGTTGGCTAAAACCATACTAAGAATACTGACAGGAAAAAGGCAGATTGTGAGGTTCAAGAGATGGTAAGAGCCGATTTGAGTGATACATGAGTGCTTGCGTGATCAATTTTGAGTGTATGCACGTTAGGGAGTGGTGAGATTTTTGTTTACTAACATTTTCTTGCAGGTACAAAAATGTCTTTCAAAGACAAGTTTGTGAGTAACTCAATTGAGGATGATATACCTCCAATGGCTAATATTGAGCAGGTGATTTATGTCCTACGATGTTTGGTCATGGCAAAAGAGGAGTCTCAGGAATGTATGGCACGTATGGAGGCCCGTATAAATAATGAAGCATCCACAAGCCAAGCCCCCAAACCCGACTCAGAGAGCCACCCCTTGATGGAGGTTGACCCATGGCTAAGCAACCACCAGACATACTTGAACACGACGATGAGCAGCATGATGATCATGAAGAGTTTGATGCATATTCCGATGGTTTTGAGGAGGTACGTGAAACCCGTGGTCGAGGAGCTCGAATCAACCGTGATAACATGAGGGTACAACAATCAAAATGCCATAAGGCTGCTCGAGATACTGGCTACTCGAGACGTGCTCGTGAGGATCACCTTGGAAATGTCAAAATCAAGATACCTACTTTCCAAGGGAGGAATGATCCAGAAGCCTCTTTGGAGTTGGAGATGAAAGTGGAGAAAATATTTTAATTCCATGAATATATTGAGCGCTAGAAGGTAAAACTTGTATCTATTGAGTTACTGACTATGCAATTACATGATGGGATATGGTGCTAAATAATAGGAGACACTATGGAGAACCACCATTTGAGGATTGGGAGGAGATGAAGAGAATCTTGAGGAGAAGGTTTGTTCCTAGCCTTTTCTACCGTGAGATCCATCAAAAGTTAAAAAGATTGGTGCAAGGTCCTAAAAGTGTTGAGGAGTTCTACAAGGAGATGGAGTTAATCTTGATTAGAGGCAACATTCAGGAAGATTGTGAGGTGACTATGGCCCATTTCCTTCAGGGATTGAACCGAGGGATAACTGATGTTATTGAATTGTAGCACTATGTAGAGTTGGAGGATATGCTCTACCAAGCCATCAATGTAGAAAAGCAACACACATAGTTCATCGTGGAGTTTGAATTCCAAGTGGGATAAGCCGAGTCTTAAATGGGACAAATCTAGTTCAAAGCCTTCCAAGAAGTCTGATGCAAAACCTATGGCTAAATAAGGTACTTCTACATCCTCTTCAACAAAACATCATGATATTAAATGTTTCAAATGCTAAGGTTTAGGTCCCAGTGCTCGAACCAACGAGTCATGCTATTCAAAGGAGATGGAGTGATCTCATGTGACGATGAGGCTAGTGAGCATGGTTTGTACAATGGTGAGTCCGATCATGATGAAGCTGAGGCATTGACTGAAGAGTTGTTAGTAATCAGAAGAGCATTGAGCGTGCAAATCAAAGAGGAAGATGATCAAACACAACATGAGAATCTTTTTCATACTCGTTGTTTTGTTGATAGTAAGGTTTGCAGTGGTCATTATAGATGGAAGAAGTTGTGCAAATGTGGCGAGCACTTACTTGGTACAAAAGATCAACTTGGAGACCTTCAAGCATCCAAAGCCATATAGACATCAATGGTTGAACAATAGTGGCGAGATGAATGTGGTAAAGCAAGTGATGGTTCCTTTGAAGATTGGCAAGTACAAAGATGAGGTTCTTTGTGATGTAATGCCCATGGATGCATGCCACATACGACTTGGTCGGCCATGACAATTTGATTGCAAAGTTAATCATGATGGGCGCACAAATAAATATTGTTTTTATCATACTGGTAGGACTTGTACTTGTACCTTTACCTCCAAAATAGTTCAATGAGGACCAATGTAAATTGAGAGAATTGAGAGGAAAAGAAAGAGAGAAAAAGAAAGAAGTAAAAGAGGCCATGAGAAAAAGAAAGAGTGAAAAAAGAGAGGAAAAACAGAATTAGAGAAAAAAGAGATATGTTTGGCCCAAAAGAGTGAGATTAAGAGTGCTTTACATTCTTGTGCTTCCATTATTGTGCTTTTGTACAAGGGAGCTCTAATTAGTACTAATGAACTAGTTGGTACCATGCCAAGCAAAATTGTCTCTCTTTTGCTGGAATTCGAAGATGTGATGCAAGAGGAGCTACCCCATGGTCTACTGCCTATTCGTGGTATTGAACATCGGATAGACTTTGTGCCTGGAGCTACCATTCCAAATAGACCAGTATACAGAAGTAGCTCTGAGAAGACCAAGGAGTTGTAGAGGCAAGTGGATGGGCTACTAGCCAAGGGACATGCACGTGAGAGTATGAGTCCATGTGTTGTATCCGTGCTACTTGTACCAAAGAAAGATGAAACCTGGAGGATGTGCACTGATTGCTGAGCCATCAACAACATCACGCTAAAATATCGCCATCCTATACCAAGATTTGATGATATGCTTGATGAGTTGCATGGTGCATGTATATTTTCTAAAATTGATTTGAGGAGTGGTTATCATTAAATGCGCATGAAAGAAGGTGATGAATGTAAAAGTGCTTTTAAGACAAAGTATGGATTGTATAAATGGTTAGTAAATTTGAATTGACTAATGACCCTAGTACATTCATGAGACTTATGAATCATGTTTTGCGAGCCTTTGTTCGTAAATTTGTAGTTGTATTCTTTGATGGTATACTAATCTATCCAAGCATCTAGGTGAGCATATTGTGCATATTAAACACGTGTTGAAGTTCTTCGAAAATATAAGCTTTATCTAACCTTAAGAAGTGCCCTTTTGGCACGAGCAAGTTTGTGTTTCTTGGTTTTGTTATTAGCAGGAATGGCATTGAAGTGGATGAAGAAAAGGTAAAGGTGATCAAGGAATGGCCAACACCCAATAACGTGAGCCAGGTGAGGAGTTTCCATGGTCTAGCAATCTTTTACCGACGATTCGTATGTGATTTCAGCAGCCTGGCTGCACCCTTCATGGCAGTGATCTAGAAAAAACATGTTCTTCAAGTGAAGAGATGCGCAAGACAATGCATTTTAGCTTATCTCAAACTCCTTTACTTTTTTTGCCTAATTTTGCCAAAACGTTTGAGATTGAATGTGATGCTTCTAGTATAGGCATTGGTGCTGTATTGATGCAAGAAGGGCGTCCCATAGCATTCTTTAGTGAAAAGTTGAGTGGAGCTACATTG